>LPNX011004592.1:216411-243276 GCA_001517045.1 Pseudotsuga menziesii | reverse complement strand
GATCCTAAATATAGGTTTCCTTGGTGTGTGTGTGTGTGTGTGTGAGAGAGAGAGAGAGAGAGAGAGAGTACAATTACAATTCTAGTCGACCATAAATTACAATTAAGATCATAACTAGTCAATAAAGATAAAACTGATATAACAATAGAAATTCAATGTCACAACATATAGGGTTTAACATTCCCCTCCCATTAAAATAAGTGTTGTCCTCAACACTTGATTAAATTTAGATTTTTTTGGATAAAGAACTCAGATTCCCATGTCACCTCTTCTATTGTAAACTTCTCAACTTGATGAGGTACTTAATAACTTCCTCATTTCACAATTGTTTTGTCCTTTTGCCAAGGAATGCTTTATGTTCTAGTATCAATTTCAGTTCTTCATCAATATCTAGTAAAATAGTTTAGACTGGGATATTGTAACCAATTACCTTTTTAAGGAAGAAACATTTAATATTGGATCTACACATGAATATGGAAGCAAATCCAATTTTTAATCCATACTTCCAATCTTTTTCCACACCTTATAGATACCTATTATCGTTAGGATTATCATAATCCTCCCTTGACCATCATAGTCTTTTTTATCACTTTATTATCTTAGGATAATATTATCACTTCATTAGTTCCATGGAGAATTTATCTAGGGCCCACCTACCACTTTATGCAACCTCATGCATGACTTTAGGAGCTTTAGATACCAATCCCTTGATTTTTGGATCCCACACTGAGTTACGGGAGCTCCACCTTCAGCTCACTCTAGTAATTGTTGATTCATGCTCCAATGGACCACATTCATACCAATATCAGTTAGTTATGCACCCCCTTTGCATGATTTTAGGACAAAGTGTCCTTTTCTCACCTACCACAATCCATTAATTGATTGTTCATTGTTTTAGTTGTCCAGAGTTGCATTAGCGAGTCTTTAGTGGTGATTTTACCAAAGTTAGTCATGTCTGGAGTCATGGATTTGAATCAATCCTAGAGGGTTCTGTTGTCACCAATTTTTTTATTTTTTTTTAAATTTGGTGATTGTAGCAGCACACCTGTAAAGACAAACTTCAATCCTTGATGCCAGAATGCCCATCTTTGCCAAAGCATTGAGTTTTAGTCATCTTGGTCCATCTCTCCATATCTCAAATCTTTCAAAATGAAGTCTTAAATCTTGAATTAGTAAACATTTACCTATGTTCTCTGCATTACCTAGTGGCCTTTATTTTTATTACATAAAACTATATTAAAAGAAAAAAGGTTAAAAATAAATATAAAATAATGTTATTTTAAAATTATTTTTTATAGTTTTAAAATAATATTTTATATTTATATGGCTTTAGTTATAAAAAAAAAAGGGGATAAAGTGCTTCTTACAAAAAGTAGTTCTTTTGAAGAACCATATCCACGTGAAGCTTAAAGACCATCCTTCATGCTTATACAAGTGCCAAAGCACATCCAAGAGAAATCCACGAGTCATGCAAGCTATGCATTGCGCTTTGATGATGCATATAAATGTTGATTAATATAAGCATTTAACATAATTGAATGCTTATTCTTATGGTTTTAAATGACATTTGGTCTCATATTAATGCCATGTGAATGTTCAGCAAGAGGATCCAAGGAATAACGCGATCAATAGAAAAAAAATCTCTCCTTTCCAGATTCAAAGCATATCAAAGGAGAAAGCATATCAAAGGAGAAAGCAACATACATCTGGTAGCAAATAATCTTGGAGATCGATATTTTCATGTAAAATCAGTCTTCAAGGCATGAATTGAGTAGGTAACAATGAATCAAAGTCAGATTTGAGATACATTCAGCATAATTCAAAGAAGCAAAATCAGATTTTAATGCAGAGTTTTAGTTTATATAAAAAAAGCAAGTGACAGTTGTCTACACATTCCAGATTTTTAGGCAAAGATCAACAAAACTTCTCTAATGGATCAAGAGTCGATCAAATCAATTCCAAATTTCTTGCAGCAGATTAGGATTTTGTTTTTAGTGATTCAGGACTTTGGGATCTATTATAATATTTGTCATTTGTAATGTGAAAGGGGAGAAAGGTACCAGCCGTGGAGGCTAAGAATGTAATCAGACATCAAACTGATATTTTTTATAATTTTACAGGCATGTATTAGGTTTCTGGGTTTTCAAAGAGGACTTTGAAGTGATCATATTTGAGATTGGCCTGTTCTGTTTTCATTTTGAACTGATAAATATTATATTGTGTCCATGATTCTTTCCAATATTTGGTTTCTTGTGGATGGTTTATATGTTTATCATTGATCTGGACAGAGCTTGTCTTCTCTTTGTATGAGTTCATTCACGTGATCTTTCTGCCCTGTTTATGTTTATACATTCACTGATTAATATTCTCATATAGTAGTCTGATCCTTGTTATATTTATCCGCTTTTCAACTTACAAATCTTATCATCCTTTCAATAAATTTAAAGATTCACTAGCCATGTTCTTTCAGCAGTCAAGGAACATCTTTTAGTGATAACATCTTCTAGCGTTGTTGTCGGGGATGGAGGAATGAAGATATACTTCCCTGGGCTGTACGATAACAAATATATCCAGACTTTGATGGTGAACAAAGGCTGGTGAGATCATGGTTGCTATATTCACTTGGTGAGAACACTTGGTTTCAAAATGGTAGATTCAGTTTCTGATCGAGTTACTTCATGTACCAAGACAACAAGGTTGGAGGTAGATCTTGCTTTTCTTAAAAAAATCAAAGAATGGATAGCTGATAATGATGAATGGAATGAAGATTTATTTTCCTATTTAGATTCTTATAATATTTCAAGTGAAGAGGATAAACTTTGTTTTTTGAAGAAGCTTCTGAAAACACTCGAATTGGAGTATGAAATTTTGTTGACTCATAAAAATTCCCAAATTTTTTCTAAGATTAACATTTCTAATGGTCAGTATGAAGATATGTGCATGGCTTTGAATAAAGAATTAAATCAACATATCTTAGAAAGTAAAAAATGGTTTTCATATGATTGTGAAAAAAATGGCTTTATGGAAACAATGAGATCAGAGCTTATCCAAAGGCAACCTACTTATCTTAAATAAGAAACATATATATTTAATCAAAACATGTTTTTTAACTATTTTTATGATCCAGTAGATGCTTATCTCGAGGTTTTTATCAACTCCAGCCATTCAGTTTTGTTCAGCTGCAAATATGGGTTTCATATTCATGATGAATTGCCTATAAGTTCATCAATCTTTATTTTACAAAAGCATATTCCAAGAATTCAATTTTTAATATGGCTACATTGGAAATGGTATTATACTGATTAAGCAAAGTTCAGTTGATTAGTGTAGATAGTGTACATAAATAAGCTCATTTCCCTTTCAACTTTCAGCAGTAGAGTTACAGTGGTGCACGGTTTTTTCAGCAGATTTGTTTTCTACTTGTGATCATCTACAGTAGTTCAGATAGTTGAATAATATTTCAATTCAATGGAGAAGATTGCAATTTTCAGTTTGCAGAGTATGAGTTTGGATCACTTTTTAGTTTGTGGGTTTGCAGCAGCATGAAGACTCTAGCCCAATGGAAAAGGCACTTAGTCTACTAGTTCTTGGCAGCCCAAAGGAGGCATGCCATCCCCAGACAAAGCCAGATGTTGTCACCAATTTTTTTTACAAAATTTGGTGATTCTAGCAACACACCTATAAAGACAGACTTCAATCCTTGATACCAGAATGCCCATCTTTGTCAAAGCATTGAGTTTTAGTCATCTTGGTCCATCTCTCCATATCTCAAATCTTTCAAAATGAAGTCTTAAATCTTGAATTAGTAAACATTTACCTATGTTTACAGCATTACCTAGTGGCCTTTATTTTAATTACATAAAACTATATATTAAAAAAAGGTTAAAAATAAATATAAAATAATGTTATTTTAAATTATTTTTTATAGTTTTAAAATAATATTTTATATTTATATGGCTTTAGTTATAAAAAAAAAGGAGATAAAGTGGTTCTTTACAAAAAGTAGTTCTTTTGAAGAACCATATCCACATGAAGCTTAAAGACCATCCTTCATGCTTATACAAGTGCCAAAGCACATCCAAGAGAAATCCACGAGTCAAGCAAGCTATGCATTACGCTTTGATGATGCATATAAATGTTGATTAATATAAGAATTTAACATAAGTGAATGCTTAAGCTTATGCTTTTAAATGACAATTGGTCTCATATTAATGCCATGTGAATGTTCAACAAAAGGATCCGAGGAATAACGAGATCAATAGACAGAAAATCCCTCCTTTCTAGATTCAAAGCACATCAAAGGAGAAAGCAACATACATCTGGCAGCAAATAATCTTGGAGATCCATATTTTCATGTAAAATCAGTCTTCAAGGCATGAATTGAGTAGTTAACAATGAATCGATTTGAGGATACAGTTAGCATAATTCAGAGAAGAAAAATCATATTTTAATGTAGAGTTTTAGTTTATATAAAAAAGCAAGTGACAGTTGTCTACACATTCCATATTTTCAGGAAAAGATCAACAAAACTTCTCTAATGGATCAAGAGTCGACCAAATCAATTCCAAATTTCTTGCAGCAGATTAGGATTTTGTTTTTTGTGATTCAGGACTTTGGGATCTATTATAAATTTTGTCATTTGTAATGTGAAAGGGGAGAAAGGTACCAGTCGTGGAGGCTGAGAATGTAATCAGAGATCAGACTTATATTTTTTATTATTTTACAGGCATGTATTAGATTTCTGGGTTTTCAAAGAGGACTTTGAAGTGATCATATTTGAGATTGGCCTGTTCTGTTTTCATTTTGAACTGATAAATATTATATTGTGTCCATGATTCTTTCCAGTATTTGGTTTCTTATGGATGGTTTATATGTTTATCATTGATCTAGACAGAGCTTGTCTTCTCTTTGTATGAGTTCATTCTCGTGATCTTTCTTCCCTGTTTATGTTTATACATTCACTGATCAATATTCTCATATATTAGCCCGATCCTTGTTATATTTATCTGCTTTTCAGCTTGCAAATCCTATCATCCTTTCAATAAATTTAAAGATTCACTAGCCATGTTCTTTCAGTAGTCAAGGAACATATTTTAGTAATAACAGGTTCAAATTTCCGTATTTGTATTGTGGATGTATTACATACATATTAATGAATATTGTATCTAGTTTATGCTGTAAAATTGGCACTTCATGTCTGAGTAATTTCACTAAGTGTGTTTGGAAATTTTAACACTGCAATTCCTTCTCTTTCATTCTTCTTTCACTATGAGGTACAATATAGCCTCAAGATATTGTGTAATTCCTACTTTTACATGGTATCAGAGAACTACAGTGTTGGTTTACCTTCAAATTGAGATTTTTATGCAGGTTTTGTGAAGAGTTCAGTAGAATTGTGTTCCTCCTACAACTAAAAAATGGAGAATTCAACTTCCTTGACACTAAGAATTCTAGCTCCCTTAAAATATTTGGATTGGAGGGATGATATATAGATAATCTTGTGCAACAAGGGTCTATATAGCATCACAAGGATTTCTAACCCCATCAAGCTTTGGAGAAATATAAGTACCTGAACAAATTGGATGAAGCCTTTGGTTTTATGTGTATTCATATCTCCAGGGAGTTTCTATTCCATCTTCACGGATTAAAACTTCCAAAATAAGTATGGAAGAAGCTCAAATTGTTGTTTGCAAAGAAGGATTCGCTAAGAAGCCACATTATGGAGAATGAGTTAATTTCTCTTCAACCTAACAATTTTGCAAACCATAACGATTGTTTTTCACCAAATTCAAGTCCTTAGTCATGCAATGCAAACACTATAGAATTGACAAGAAGGATGAGTAGCCAGTGCTATCCATTTTAAGCAATCTTGGCCCCAAATTTTTAGTTTTTGTATCGACCTTCCATTCCAGATGACTGGAAACCCAAAACTGGTGAATTCCCTCACTTGATGCATTCACTGAATCCTTGATCCAAGAACAAGATAAGTTGATCCAAATGGGATCCCTAAAATCCTCCAAGCACCAATCTCTTTTGGTTGGGAAGACCAAGAATGCACAAGAAAAATGGAAATAGAAAGGGAAGGACAAGAAGAAAACTGAAAAAAAACAAAGGAGAAGTCTAATCCTTCATGTGGCACCTCAACTTCCAAGAAGGATAAGAAGAATAGGTTTGAAAACACCAAGTGTTCATATTGCAAAAGAGGAAAGGATATGAAGAAAAATCTAGCTAAAATATCAAGACTTCTCGAGCATAGCAACATTGCCCCCCTAAAGGTTCAAGGAATATTGAGTCTGAAATAAATATAGATGATCATGAGAGACGTTATGCACTGAAGTATAGATTTCAAAATAACAATCCTTCCTCATTGATTCAAGATCCTCCAACCACATGGTTTCCTCTAAAGAATCATTTTCTTTTCAAGGTATCACTAGTGGTCCAAAAATACACATGGGAGATGTTTCACAAATCCCAGTTGTTGGTAAGGGTTCAGCTCAATTCGAACTTGGAGTGTTCAATAATTTCTTGTATGTGCCCTCCTTAGCAGCACATTTTTTATTTTTTTATCCGATGACCCACATCGGTTCACCAAAGTGAGTTGTTTTCTAACATGAAATAGTTGAGATCTAGGATATCTCTACTGGGAAGCCGATAGCTAACAGTGTTGAAAATCATGCCTCCAAGGAATATGAGTTCTCATGTTTTTCTTAATTACTCACATCAAAGTGACCTATTGACCCATGCCAATGAGATAATAAAAATATGGAATCATAGATTCAACCATATGAACGTTAAGTACCTACAATAGTTTCACAATGAATAAACGGTTGAGGAATTTACTCTCATCAAGTCCTCTCAAGGTGTCTTCAATGGTTTCTTGGTAGGGAAGAATCTCGAGAAAAAGTATGATGTTTGGAAGGAAATAAGAGATACCTACACACTTTATTTGATACACAATAATGTCTCAAGACCAATTCCTACAACATTTATGAATGGATCTATATACTTTCTGAACTTCATTAACGACTACTCCAGGTTTTGTTGGATATAATTTCTTAAGAATAAGTCTGAGGTGTTTGAGACCTTCAAAATATTTAAGGCCATAGTTGAGAACATTGTTGGGAAGAATATTGAAGCACTCAGATGATACAATGGAGGGGAGTACATCAAAAGATATTTTTAGAAGTTTTGTGCTTCATAAGGTATTCAAATGAAAAATTCAGTCCCATACACACCACAACAAAATGGTGTAACTGAGAAGAAGAACTGGTCAATGAAAGAGATGGCCACATACCTGCTTGAAGCAAGGTATCTTCCACCATATCTTTTGAATGAAGTAGTAAACTATGATTCATAAATCTAGAAGAGGGTACCTCACAAGCCAGTGTCTTGGGAAACTCCAGTAGAAGCATTGATGTGACATAATCCTAATGTCTCACATCTAAGGGTTTTTGGATCCAAATCATGGTCCAAAATCCCATATGAAAAGAGAAAATAGTTCCAACCTCAAAGTAGCAAATGCATTATGTTGGGATATGAAGATGATGCAAAAGCGTACAAGTTGATGGAGATTGCAACCAAGAGATGCTTCATATAGAGGAGTGTCCAATTCAATGAAGATCCTTTATACGAGCGTCACTAGAATTAATTTTTTTTGTTATTTTAGAATTATAGATCCGCTATTAACTTTAAATTCAATGAAATATGTGTTAATTACTTGACTCGTTAATTTTATTAAAATTTTAATTGATAAAAAACTCTTTCCCTACAAATATATGTTTTATTGCACAAACCACAAGTCTATTTCCATTACATTGCTCAAACACACAATTGGGTAGCTTATTCATGCTTATAGAACATGAATTGT
Organism: Pseudotsuga menziesii; assembly: GCA_001517045.1. Taxonomy (NCBI): domain Eukaryota; kingdom Viridiplantae; phylum Streptophyta; class Pinopsida; order Pinales; family Pinaceae; genus Pseudotsuga; species Pseudotsuga menziesii. The sequence continues at coordinate 235,409 of LPNX011004592.1, read as the reverse complement.
TTGTAAAACTGACAATATTTTTTTAATAATTTAGCCTTCCAATAATATATATAGAACATCATTTATGTTTATCATTTTCTTTCATTTTGCTATGATTTGCATGAACTCCATATATGCACATTCTAGATAGTTATTGGCTATCCATAACCAACATTTATAAGTGTATGTTGGGCCAATGTAGTCCATAAATTCAACTTCATGGTTGTATGGAATGTTTACACCATCCATTGAAAAGAGCCCCAACCCATGTAAACTAAATGGAGTAATTTGATATTCTCTTTTATCAATACAAAAATTGGTTTCCAACTTAGGGAGTGGGTTTGGTTCCCAATTATTCACATATTTCCCATATCCTAATGGAAATACATTATATCGATCCAATTCATTGTCATAATATCACACCTCTCCTTTAGCAGGAATAAAATCCATATGTTTTTTTAATTTTTCTTTTGATATTACCACCTCTAGAGGTCTTGACATAGTGCTTGAAATTTTTGTTTCTGTTTTTTATTCAAAACTACCATCAATATGAAATATATCTATTCAATTGTCCTCATAATAAGCATCAAATAAAAATAGTCAAGTTGTAATCATATATTTACTTGCTAAAGAAGGAATAAATATGCACACAAAATTGGACATAATTATTTATTGTTATGCACCAAATTCCCAAAGGATCATAAAATAAGAAACATAGAGTATTCCAATGCCTCAAGAATGAATAAAAGACATGAATAATAATCCTTTCCAAGGGGGAAATATATTAGAATTATTGTGCCATTATATCTTCGGGAAATGAGTACAATTAGATTGAATTATTATGCAGTGTAAAGGAATGAATAATACACATTGAACAAAAGAAATCTAACAGGAAACAAACAAGTATTGCTTAGTATAATTACAGTATAAACTTCATTATCCCAGCAGTATAACATAGTGTTACATAAAGAAGAATTTGAGTCACGTGGATAGGATTCGAATCACCAACTCAAAATGAATGCATGGTTAAATACAAGTGTCTAAATCACTATAAGAGCTAACTAGCTAAGCTTTAGCTGTCTAATCTAGTATCTCAATCAGTTATAATTGGTTAAAATAGTCTAACTAAGGTGGTAGGTGAGAAGTAGGTGAGAATAGGTTCCTTCCCACATGAAACCATGCAATACTGGCGCTAATTGAGCTGGAGGACATCTAACTGAATGTAACTGAAGCATAACTAAGCTTGGCTAGTCACCAACTTCCAACAACTAAAGGAGGTTAGTGTTGGCACTCCCAATGGATCCTAAATTATATGGATTGATCTAGGAGGCACATAGACTGATGCATGAATGTGCAATCAGTTGCAGTTAGCATCTATCTGTGCTCACCACACCCTATTGACTAGTACATGTGGCCCCATTAGGCCAAGTGGGCCCAATGGTACTAGTGGACCCAATAATAACTAAATGACTCCTAATTTAGGAAAATATAATCTAATAGACCCGTTTGGACAAGGGTGGATTATAAGTCGTAACACCCCCCCATAATTCTAACTTGGACAATTGCGGGCCCTAGAAATAAGGCCAAAAGTCACCCATATACAAATATAAAAGAATAAAACAAATGCTTAATAAACTGAGGAAATAAAGTAAAACCTCATGGGAACGCCCCCCCCTTGAAAATAAGCAGAAACAGGAAAATACAAGTTTTGGATAGAAGCTTTGTGAAAATCTTGCTGCAATTTGCAGCACTATGGAGCAGCAAATGCAGTATCTTGGTTCTTTTGTTGAGAATCATCCTAAGACTATACATGTGAACCTATGAATCCAAGCTAAATCATTATTTCTGGAGGAATCTTCCTCTTTGGAAGAAGAATAAAATGATCAACTAAATCAGAAATATAGACAGCTGCAAGATGAAAACTTGACCCATATAAAGAAATTGAAATCAACTGATGAGAGAGAAATGTTCTTGAGAATTTGAACCATGTGAGTAACACCCAAACAAATTATATATTTAATGCTTGAACTTTGAACCCTGTGAGGTATAATCATCTCTAAGTGTTAGGAGCATGTCTCCAAGCAAGTCTAGAATGTCTCCCTCTTTACTAGTTCTGTGAGGAGATGAACACATGATCAAGTAGAAAGGTAGAGAATCCTTGGGACTATGGAGAACGAATGATTGAGATCCATAATGTGATATATATTCATAAATAACCAATGATTCACAAAACATAACATCATCAAACTCATAAGAGGAAACTAACATCAAATCCCTAACAACAAGTTTGAAAGAGACTTGCGGTACTTGATTTTTCACACCAAAATTGATGAGAACAACTACAAGCATGAATGGAAGCTCTTGAAACTTAAAAATTGAACCCAATAATATGATATCAGATCAAAATAATTCCATATCATATCCAATAATGTGAAACAAATCCAAGTGCTCCACTGAGATGGTAGATGCACAATTTTCTCCTTCTTCAAAGCTATCAATATTGGTGTTACAATCAGGTAGGAATTTGTTGGAACCTATAGATCAATGAGAGTGAATAAATCACTCCTAAAATATGATATTATTTGCAAAATATCCAAATATTCCCAAAATATAATATCATCAAACTCATGAGAGAAAATTGACATCAAATTACCATCAACAATTTTGAAAGAGACTTTTGGTACTTGATTTTTCACACCAAAATTGATGAGAACAGCTATGGGTATTAGTGGAGGCACTTGAACTTAAAAATTGAAACAAATAATATCATATCATATCCAAATAAGATAATATCAGATCCAAATATTTTCATATCACATCCAATAGTGTTCTGCACCCAGATGGTAGATGCACAATTTTCTCCTTCTTCAACAAAACTTTGAGTATTGGTGCATGCAATCATGTAGGAATTTACTGGAAGATATATATAAATGAGAGTGAATGGATCACTCCTAAAATATGATATTATTTCCAAAATATCCAAAGAATTACTTATCTGCACACCAGAAACATCATTAGAGATAGAGAAATCAAATTCCTCATCATTTTTTGAAACAACCACCAGTAAACTATGCACATAATTTAAAATAGAATAATCACTAGAGATTTTTAGCATAGAATGGAAGGAGAGTTTTTATTCAATAACAGATATTTGAATGTCTTCTTATGGATCATCCATATCAGAATATGATATATCATAGATATAGTAAACTTCCAAAGCAGCAGGAGAAGGATTCACTCCAAGGAGACTTTCTTCAATTCAAATTAACTGTGTGGAAGATTATGCTTCTTTTTCATCTTGAACAAATTAATCAGAGAGATTAATAGAGGCTGAGACTTTTGAATAAATAAATATTGTGGTGTTGGGTGTGCTCTCCAAATTTCTATAATGATCCTCATTAAGCTTGCCAAAGGTTCTATCCAATTCTGTCCATAGATCCTTTGGGTATTAAGTAGAATCAATAAGGTAGCGCAAGCTTGGAGAAAAGGAATCACATATTGTTCCAAAATCTCTATCACCATAATTTAGCCAGACATTATCATATTCATTAGACCCTTTACAAGGTCCAATAGATACCTCATAGAGACCTTGTATCTTTAGAGATGAAATCATCTTCAATTTCTATTCATAATATCTTATGAATGGAGTAAGAACAGGAACTGATAATATCGAATCCATATGAAGTTGTACCTACAAAATATTACTACAAAAAAAAAATCACACTATTTTAAAATCAATCCTTCCCTCTCGACATGTACACTTTTTTAGGGTCCTTCAAGCCTGCATCGCCACTCTGAATGAATCCAGAGTTAGAAAGGCACTCTTTGCAGGACTTCTGTGGAAACTCGACTACTTCTGGTGTACAATGGAGAGTGGACATAATCGAATCTTTCATGAGGAGGCTCTGATACAAAATTAGAATTATTGTTCCATTAGATATTCAGGAAATGAGTGCAATTAGATTGAATTAATATGTTTTGTAAAGGAATGAATAATACACACTAAGCACAACAAATATCATAGGAAACAAAGAAGTATTGCTCAGTATAATTACAGTATAAAATTTATTAATCCCAGTAGTATACAACACTGTTACATAAAGGAGATTTTAAATTATGTGTATAGGAGTTGAATCACCAACTCAATCTGACTACATGGCCAACTAGAAGTGTCTAAATCACTATCGGAGTTAACTAGATAATCTTCAGTTGTCTAATCCAGTCTCTCAATCAGTTTTAATAAGTTAAAATAGTATAATTGAGGTGGTAGGTGAGAAGTAAGTGAGAATAGGTGCCTTCCTATGTGCAACCATGCAAGAATGGTGCTAACTAAATTGGAGGACATCTAATTGATTGTAACTGGACTATAACTAAGCTTGACTAGTCACCAACTGCCAACAACTGAAGGAGGTTGGTGTTGGCACTTCTAGTGGATCCTAAATTGTAGGGATTGTTCTACGAGGCGCATAGACTGATGCATGAATGTGAAATCAGTTGCATTTAGGCTCTATCTATGTTCCCCACACTCTAGTGACTGGTACATGTGGCCCCATTATGCCAAGTGGACCCAATGGTACTACTGGACCCAATAATAACTAAAGAAATCCTAAGTTACGAAAATATAATCTAATAGACTAGTTTCGACAAGGGAGTATTATAAATCCTAACAAAATATACTTTTACATTGTATCAAATACAATATATATATATATATATATATATATATATATATATATATATGATCCTAAATATAGGTTTCCTTGGTGTGTGTGTGTGTGTGTGTGTGTGTTTGTTTGTGAGAGAGAGAGAGAGAGAGAGAGAGTATAATTACAATTCTAGTCGACCATAAATTACAATTAAGATCATAACTATTAAATAAAGATAAAACTTATATAACAATAGAAATTCAATGTCACAACATATAGGGTTTAACATTCCCCTCCCATTAAAATAAGTGTTGTCCTCAACACTTGATTAAATTTTGATTTTTTTGGATAAAGAACTCATATTCCCATGTCACCTCTTCTATTGTAAACTTCTCAACTTGATGAGGTACGTAATAACTTCCTCAATTCACAATTTTTTTGTCCTTATGCCAAGGATTGCTTTATGTTCTAGTATCAATTTCAGTTCTTCATCAATATCTAGTAAAATAGTTTAGACTGGGATATTGTAACCAATTACCTTTTTAAGGAAGAAACATTTAATATTGGATCTACACATGAATATGGAAGCAAATCCAATTTTTAATCCATACTTCCAATCTTTTTCCACACCTTATAGATACCTATTATCGTTAGGATTATCATAATCCTCCCTTGACCATCATAGTCTTTTTTATCACTTTATTATCTTAGGATAATATTATCACTTCATTAGTTTTATGGAGAATTTATCTAGGGCCCACCTACCACTTTATGCAACCTCATGCATGAATCTAGGAGATTTAGATACCAATCCCTTGATTTTAGGATCCCACACTGAGTTACGGGAGCTCCACCTTCAGTTCACTCTAGTAATTGTTGATTCATGCTCCAATGGACCACATTCATACCAATATCAGTTAGTTATGCACCCCCTTTGCATGATTTTAGGACAAAGTGTCCTTTTCTCACCTACCACAATCCATTAATTGATTGTTCATTGTTTTAGTTGTCCAGAGTTGCATTAGCGAGTCTTTAGTGGTGATTTTACCAAAGTTAGTCATGTCTGGAGTCATGGATTTGAATCAATCCTAGAGGGTTCTGTTGTCACCAATTTTTATTTTTTTTAAATTTGGTGATTCTAGCAGCACACCTATAAAGACAGACTTCAATCCTTGATGCCGGAATGCCCATCTTTGCCAAAGCATTGAGTTTTAGTCATCTTGGTCCATCTCTCCATATCTCAAATCTTTCAAAATGAAGTCTTAAATCTTGAATTAGTAAACATTTACCTATGTTCTCACCATTACCTAGTGGCCTTTATTTTTATTACATAAAACTATATATTAAAAGAAAAAAAGGTTAAAAATAAATATAAAATTAATAATGTTATTTTAAAATTATTTTTTATAGTTTTTAAATAATATTTTATATTTATATGGCTTTAGTTATAAAAAAAAAAGGAGATAAAGTGCTTCTTACAAAAAGTAGTTCTTTTGAAGAACCATATCCACGTGAAGCTTAAAGACCATCCTTCATGCTTATACAAGTGCCAAAGCACATCCAAGAGAAATTCACGAGTCATGCAAGCTATGCATTACGCTTTGATGATGCATATAAATGTTGATTAATATAAGCATTTAACATAATTGAATGCTTATTCTTATGGTTTTAAATGACATTTGGTTTCATATTAATGCCATGTGAATGTTCAGCAAGAGGATCCGAGGAATAACGAGATCAATAGAAAGAAAATCTCTCCTTTCCAGATTCAAAGCACATCAAAGGAGAAAGCAACATACATCTGGCAGCAAATAATCTTGGAGATCGATATTTTCATGTAAAATCAGTCTTCAAGGCATGAATTGAGTAGGTAACAATGAATCAAAGTCGGATTTGAGGATACAGTCAGCATAATTCAAAGAAGCAAAATCAGATTTTAATGCAGAGTTTTAGTTTATATAAAAAAAGCAAGTGACAGTTGTCTACACATTCCAGAGTTTTAGGCAAAGATCAACAAAACTTCTCTAATGGATCAGGAGTCGATCAAATCAATTCCAAATTTCTTGCAGCAGATTAGGATTTTGTTTTTAATGATTCAGGACTTTGGGATCTATTATAAATTTTGTCATTTGTAATGTGAAAGGGGAGAAAGGTACCAGCCGTGGAGGCTGAGAATGTAATCAGAGATCAAACTGATATTTTTTATAATTTTACAGGCATGTATTAGATTTCTGGGTTTTCAAAGAGGACTTTGAAGTGATCATATTTGAGATTGGCCTATTCTGTTTTCATTTTGAACTGATAAATATTATATTGTGTCCATGATTCTTTCCAATATTTGGTTTCTTGTGGATGGTTTATATGTTTATCACTGATCTGGACTGAGTTTGTCTTCTCTTTGTATGAGTTCATTCTCGTGATCTTTCTGCCCTGTTTATGTTTATACATTCACTGATCAATATTCTCATATAGTAGTCTGATCCTTGTTATATTTATCGGCTTTTCAACTTACAAATATTATCATCCTTTCAATAAATTTAAAGATTCACTAGCCATGTTCTTTCAGAAGTCAAGAAACATCTTCTAGTGATAACATCTTCTAGTGTCGTTGCCGGGGACAGAGGAATGAAGATATACTTCCCTGGGTTGTACGAAAACAAATATATCCAGACTTTGATGGTGAACAAAGGCTGGTGAGATAGTGGCTGCTATATTCACCTGGTGAGAACACTTGGTTTCAAAATGGTAGATTCAGTTTCTGATCAAGTTACTTCATGTACCAAGACAACAGGGTTGGAGGTAGATCTTGCTTTTCTTAAAAATTTCAAAGAATGGATAGCTAATAATGATGAATGGAATGAAGATTTATTTTCCTATTTAGATTCTTATAATATTTCAAGTGAAGAGGATAAACTTTGTTTTTTGAAGAAGCTTCTGAAAACACTCGAATTGGAGTATGAAATTTTGTTGACTCAAAAAAATTCCCAAAATTTTTCTGAGATTAACATTTCTAATGGTCAGTATGAAGATATGTGCATGGCTTTGAATAAAGAATTAAATCAGCATATCTTGGAAAGTAAAAAATGGTTTTCAAATGATTGTGAAAAAAATGGCTTTATGGAAACAATGAGGTCAGAGCTTATCCAAAGGAAGCCTACTTATCTTAAATAAGAAACAGATATATTTAATCAAAACATGTTTTTTAACTATTTTTATGATCCGGTAGATGCTTATCTCGAGGTTTTTATCAACTCCAGCCATTCAGTTTTGTTCAGCTGCAAATATGGGTTTCGTATTCATGATGAATTGCCTATAAGTTCTTCATTCTTTATTTTATAGAAGCATATTCCAAGAATTCAATTGTTAATTCAATTTTTAACATGGCTACATTGGAAATGGGATTATACTTGATTAAGCAGAGTTTAGTTGATTAGTGTAGATAGTGTACATAAATAAGCTCATTTCCCTTTCAACTTTCAGCAGTAGAGTTACAGTGGTGCACAGTTTTTTCAGCAGATTTGTTTTCTACTTGTGATCATCTACAGTAGTTCAGATAGTTGAATAATATTTCAATTCAATGGAGAAAATTGCAATTTTCAGTTTGCAGAGTATGAGTTTGGATCACTTTTTAGTTTGTGGGTTTACAGCAGCATGAAGACTCTAGCCCAATGGAAAAGGCACTTAGTCTACTAGTTCTTGGCAGCCCAAAGGAGGCATGCCATCCCCAGACAAGGACAGATGTTGTCACCAATTTTTTTTTACAAAATTTGGTGATTCTAGCAGCACACCTATAAAGACAGACTTCAATCCTCGATGCCAGAATGCCCATCTTTGTCAAAGCATTGAGTTTTAGTCATCTTGGTCCATCTCTCCATATCTCAAATCTTTCAAAATGAAGTCTTAAATCTTGAATTAGTAAACATTTACCTATGTTCTCAACATTACCTAGTGGCCTTTATTTTAATTACATAAAACTATATATTAAAAAAAAGGTTAAAAATAAATATAAAATAATGTTATTTTAAATTATTTTTTTATAGTTTTAAAATAATATTTTATATTTATATGTCTTTAGTTATAAAAAAAAAAAGGAGATAAAGTGGTTCTTTACAAAAAGTAGTTCTTTTGAAGAACCATATCCACATGAAGCTTAAAGACCATCCTTCATGCTTATACAAGTGCCAAAGCACATCCAAGAGAAATCCACGAGTCAAGCAAGCTATGCATTACGCTTTGATGATGCATATAAATGTTGATTAATATAAGAATTTAACATAAGTGAATGCTTAAGATTATGCTTTGAAATGACAATTGGTCTCATATTAATGCCATGTGAATGTTCAGCAAAAGGATCCGAGGAATAACGAGATCAATAGAAAAAAAATCCCTCCTTTCCAGATTCAAAGCACATCAAAGGAGAAAGCAACATACATCTGGCAGCAAATAATCTTGGAGATCCATATTTTCATGTAAAATCTATTGATGTAATTGTAACTTCCAAATGTATTCATCTGTATTTCTTATGTATTGTAACCCGATGTTTATTTCGAGATGTATTTGAGTCATGTCATGCCTCGATGTTCCGATCGAGAAGTTTCTATAATGAGAAAGTCATGTCAAGTCATTATGGGTAACCCTCCTATTGGTCAAGGGTTAAAGTCCTCATAGTTGTGGGGCCCTTGGGTTATTAGACTATCCTAGTGAAGTCGACCCTAGGTGAGTCATTGTAAGTCGGGGAAATAGTCCCCACCATTGTGTTACCCTCGTATTGGTCGGAGGAGGCACAGTCCCCACAAGTGGTGGGGCACTAGGGTTATTAGACACTCCTAGAGATGTCGGCTCTCGTAAGTAATTGTTAAGTGAGGCCGACATGTTGGAGTGCACTTCAAGTGAACGGAAGAATATAAATAGAGAGTGAGAGCCTCTCTATTTATCACTTTCAATATGCACACTCACTCATTGGAGGCGCATGAGTGAGAGAGGAGAAGCTCTCTCAGTGTGAGAGAGAGAGAGAGACTGCTGCTGTCGGGAGTGCATCTTACTGTTTTGGGGTCTTACCATTTTGTATTGATTCTATCTCTGAGGAAGTTGTGGGGTTTTCTCCTTTATGGTTTCCTCGAGGAAAACTCTTTGTGTCTCTTGTCTCTTGTGATGTCCTTATGTTTTATTGCTGTTCTTGTTATTCTCTCAGTGAAAAGATCCTAAGATCATAATGCTAGCTTATATGATGAAAAAATAACATGGTATCAGAGCTAACCTGAGAAGAAGACATTGTCCAGATACAGAAGCTAGGTCTTCTTACTTTTTGGGTCTCTCTCCACAATCTCTTAGCAAAAGCATGCTAGGCTGACTCTCCATTAAAGGGCACATCTTTCTGTCAAAGCGGAATTCGATTCCGAGCATTTTCAGTTTTCAATGTGGAAATTAGGGCTTTCTATAGAAGAGGAATTTTTGAGTGAGACCAGCATCATATTTTTCTCCTCATAAAAACCGAATTTTAGAGACCTGGATCAAGAAATTTGGTTGGGTGAAACTCCGGGAAAGTCAAACCCTAGTTTGACCCCGAGCTAGAAAAACCCTAAATACTAAAACTGCTAAGTTTGGGTACGTTCGCTATATTCCGAGATTGGAGAAGGATCAGGAGCTGAAACTTGTAAGGGAGGAAGCTAACATCCTGATGAATACTGTATCCAAAAATTAGCCTCATATTCGCTATATTCTGGGAGCTATGATCCCTCCAAGTCAGGGTTCTAGCCTCTTCCAGAATTCATCCCTAAACAGGACACCTAGGGAGAATTGAAATATCTTGGGATAACGAGGTGCAAATGGAATTAATAAAGATTTTCCATAAAGGGAAGGGACTGTTCTTTCTTTGGTCCAAATATCAGACTCAGATGATCAACCAGTGACACGTGGCATTCTGTACAACTTCGTTGTTCTAAACAGTCCTATAACAGGTCACCTTGGGAAAATAATCATAAATCCCAAATGGTGAAACCAATTCTGATGAAACCTATAGTGTTGGATCAAGGACATGTGAGGTTACCTCAGTGATAAATTTCAAACATAGAGGAGCATAAATTTCGGATATATCATAGAAACTGTAACAGGAATTTTTGTAGAAGAAATTGGAAAATTAGGGCTTCCTGTTCTGGGAGCTTCCCTCCACTGTTTTCAGAAAAGGAGTGCATTGGACAGCTCCATTTGAAGAGATTTATATGTTTATCCAATCATATATGAAAGATTCCAAGTTTCAAAAATTAGGGTTTCTGTGACAAACCCTAGATCAGCCAGCTCCGGAACCAAGATGGACACCTCAAATTGGTAAGATCTAATCCTTTGCTATTTTCATTTGAGGTTCTCATTTCAAAGTGATCTATCACATCAGCTTGATGATAAGCTTGGTGAAGTTGACAACTTCCAAGCATGGAAGTATATGATCTCTCTGAAGAAAATGAATTGGACACCTACATGAGTAGATAGGTTCCAGTTCCAGAGGGAGATGAGGCTAGAAGCCTTACACAATAAGAACTTGGTCAAGGCTAAGAAGATCATTGTTGATTCAGTCACAAATCAAATTGTACCACAAGTGTCTCCCCAAAGACACCGAATATGTTTGATTCCTTAACCAAGCTATTTGAAGGGAAGAACATACATCAGAAGATGACCTTAAGAAATCAATTGAAGAATGTGAAGATCCAGATTGCAGAAACCATGCAGTCATAAGGGTATCTCAAATCAAAGAACAACTTGAAGCGGTAAAAGAAGAAGTGAAGAATGCAGAAGTGGTGATAGCCACCTTGAATGGTCTCCCAGGATCATGGGATTTATTCATTTGAAGAATGTGTGCTAGAAGGAAGTGATTACTTTCAGCAGACTCCAAGAAGAAGAAGAAGCTGGACTCATAAGAAGAAAAGAGAAGATGGGAGCAATTGAAGATCAAGTTCTCACCATCCAAAGAAGATCCCTCAATCGATGAGGAATATGAAGAACTCAAATCTTGAAGCACCTCTTATCCTCCTTAGCATTTGGATAAGAAACGATACTATCATGAATGAAAAAGACGATGAAGCTGAAGACTCAAGAAGGAGTACACCCACGAAACAAATAAAGATAAGTATTCAATTGTCATTTCATGATATTATTTTGTTATGCATTTGTTTATATTCAATTGATGTATTATGCATGATAGTGTAACACCCTAGTTTTGACCTCGTTTCATTAAATGTACATGATGTATATATTGTAAATGATCACGGTGAGGAGCTAAAGGCCAAGGCCCCACCATTGATCGGTTATGCTATGTTTTGGATTTAAATTTGTCACCGATGGTATATCGGGGCATGCCGCATATATTATGTTGGTCATCATGTAAATATGCATCTATAAGTAATTAAATGAACCTGACCAGCTACGATTGCGGCAACTAAATCAAACGGGGCATGATTTTCACAAGGATAAGGATGTGGGGGAAATTTTCAACCTTGGCCAATGAGAGAAAAACCCATGTGTCTTCTTCCTTTGTTGTATTCCAACCACTTTCATTAAGAAAGACTGCTGGTGGTTGAGGCAGTTAATTGTTTTGGGGAGTGGGGTGGCAGGACTGTCAGTCCTCACCCACACACACACTCCACCATAGTGTTTGACTTCACAATGGTAGGGGAAAATTTTCACGCTCTCTCCAATTTTGGGACCTCACGATTTTTGCTGTTCATCCCTCACGCAGGCATTTTTCTTGGCTCCACGAGTTTGCTGAACACCCGCACACTGCAATTTCGCGTCCTCCCTGTAGTTGTTCACCTTCACGCAATTCCAATTGTCTGCTCATTGTTTTCAAGCACAGGAATTTTCTTGGTCTCACTCACGCAGTTTTTCCTCCGCGAATTTGAGAATGGTGTGGCTCCGTCCTTTGCTTAGGAGCTGATTTGTGGGTTTTGCATTGTGATTTTTCATGCACCGGTCGAGATATTGTAAATTCGTCCCCAAGTGTGGTCTGCGTACGTTTTTCCTCCGCGGCCTCGATTGTGAAAAACGGACTGCTGTCTCCCCGTGTATCATGGTAATGTACGCTGATTACATTTCAGAAATGTTGTCCCCCCCCCCCCCATGTTGTAAATTGGTGCACTGATACGTTTAGTGGGATTGTATAATCGCTTGGGAGCCGTTTTTCTTTGTTTAAGCTGTGACAGCTAAATTAATTGCCTGAGTCCAATGGTTGGTCTTCGGACTGTGAGAGGAGAATGGATGTTGGTTTAGATTTGTTTGATAAACCTGGTGGCTGGAAACCACACAGACAGAGCTAGAGGGCTGGCCTTCTTCTCCATCACTCCTGAATAGCATTGGAAGGGAATGCAGGGCCTGAGGGACTGTGTAGCAGAGAAGGGACTGATTCCTTGTGTTGGGTGTGTTTGGGTGTCTTAGAGGTCAGGATAGTTCTGGTGTAGGTGTTCTTGGCTCTGTAATGAGCTCACCAGCTTAGCAATTTGCCTTCTCCATCTCCTTAATGGCCTGATAAACCCAACTCTGTTGGCTTGGCTGTGTGTTTTGTGTATCCTTGGCTACGTGTAAGCCTGTTGTTCCCTTATTCCTTGGAGAATCATGCCTAGCTCAGGGGTGGCAGCGTTGCTGAGAGATTAAGGAGCTCGCTGGCCTATGGTTGGGTGGAACGTTGTAGCGACGTAGCTGGTTGCGGAACGAATTCATATTAAGATAAGTCATCTTTTCCATTTTTACTTCTGCAACCTTAATTTCTGTTAATGATATGATGAACATGTTGCATGAATGCTTGTTTGAATGTATGATGTTTCCACTGTGTCTGATAGATGATTGCATTTGTGCATGATAAATATTCATGTGAGCATATTCTAGTTCAATATACAAGTTTAAGCATTCTGTTTCAGCAATTTTGTGTATGCATATGTTCATGGGGCTCTTAGCCTGTGTGTTTGAAGCTTGTAGTTGCGTCCTCTTCGCCGACCGGAGGCATGGGGACGTGACAGATAGGATGTTTGCATTAATGGTAGTATACTACTAATATGCATGTGATGGGTAAGTAGCTCATGGTGCTATACAACTCTCCATTGCTACTTATCTAGAATGAAACCTCTTTGCTGCCATATTGGATTAGTGCACAATCTCAATGTTGTCCTGGTAGAGATGGAAGGCATCTAGAAAGTTTCCGTGAGATATGGATGGATGTTGTATTGGCTAAAGTAGTTGCATGATCATATATTTATGCATAAGAATTTTCCAGTATGAATATTCCTTATGAAATGTTTCTAACCATACAACTGCATTTGAATTGTAGGAAAGATCGCATACATAATCTCCTGCAAGAAAAGAAGAATGAAGACTTGTTCCGAAGAACAAGTGATGACAGTTCAAAGACAAAGAATAACATGATGAGTGTAGTGACATCATTGATGCAGAAACTTCCAGCCACCAAGAAGAAAGGGAAGACCAGTTCAAGAAGAATGATGTCAGGGCACAGTATTGAGACCTGAAGAGAAGTTCATAGTTCCATCATATAGTAGATGGAAACATCGTGGGATACAAAGAAATATTTGTAGCACGAGGCTTCTCATGAAAAGAAGGCATAGACTACGAAGAGACATTTGCGGCCAGTAAGAACTTAAACACATACATGATGAGTCTGATGAAGATCTTAACCTTTGCTACAAGGATGAAGATGCAAGTCTATACACTAGATGGTCACATAGAATATTAGTAGCATAGGAAGCTACTTGTCACTCCGGTATAGAATGTTTTCAATGCATAGAGCACAGAATACAGAGGGAGTATGATGCTTCGCTTCAGAGGGAGTGGCTACAGAATATCTTGAGGTTCGACATGGTACGATAGGATGGGAAGATTACTGATGATTCTAGGCTTTACTAAGAGTAAAGTGGATTCCAACCTTTGCTTCAAGGTTGAAGGCAGAAGACCAGTGATGCTCCTGTTATGTGTTGATGCATTATTTTCTAGGCATGGAGGTGTGGAAAAGGGAAGTATGCAGTAGAGATCCTGAATAGGTTCAGGATGATGGACTGCATGACCACACCTATGGAATCGAACATGAAGCTATTGAGTGATGCTTCATTAGAGATGGTTTATGCTACGATGTGTCATCAGTTGATTGGGTCCTTGATGTACCTGAGACCAGATATTTTCTTTGTTGTGAACACATTGAGACAGGTTCACATGATGGTTGCAAAGCATGCAGGGGTACAGTTGATTATGGGCTCAAGTACGATGTGAATCATAAGATTAACCTGGAGGGTTATGTTGATTCAGATTGGGCAGGCAGTTCCATCGATAGGAAGAGCACTGTAGAAGGAGCGAGTCGACATAAGTCGACTTGAACGAAGACCGACTTAGTCGATCAGCCGACTAAGTCGGTCGGCCGAGCAAACACAGTAATTAAGTCTGCTAACTAATAGTCGTGTCGGTTCACCGAACCGACAGGTAGTTATTTTTGTAACTGTTTGTAACCTGTAATATATTAGGCTGTTGAGCCTCACAAGAACTTAGTTCAGTTCTTGGCTTTGTACGATCTATTGAGAATAATATAATCTGTTTATCCTATCTGTTCTTGTCTCTTGTATCTGTGTATATTTCTGTATATTTTTGTATGTATTATTGGTAACCTTATGTGATCTGTGAGATTACAACATTGGTTCCGTTGCCGGTAGTACATAACTAGAATATATGCTCACATATGATATCAGAGCAGGAGATAAAGGACTGGTGGGAGCGAAAACTTGCTAACTATCTATAAAATTACGCGAGAAGGAACAGATTGACAGTCGCAGAAGCAAAAGCCAGATTTTTCACTGAGACGCACGAAAAGTTTGTCGAATCCGTGCCACACCTACTGAAGCAGCTTTTGGATGAGAAAAACAGACAAAACTAAAGAATACCAGTTACTCCAGAAACTAATCCGAGGAGGACGTACGAATCTATCGGAGTGGTTCGAAAAGATAGCCGACGATTTCTGTGAGGAACAAGCAGTCGAAGACAGGACTTCTGTGGAAACTGTTCGACAGAAATTTTTCACAGAATTTACTGATCAATTCTTGTGTTCCTTGCCGACTTTGCTGTTCAAGTTCTTAATAGAAAGAGGAGCAGGCCATATTGTCGAAGCTCGACCACTACTACGCGAACCACCCTCAAATACTAACTGGGCGGAGAAACAAAAGCAGTGGGAAAAATTCATTGCTGAAAGGGAGTGGGAATACTTCCTGAGTAAATAGACACTATCCGAGCTTTCTAAAAAGTGTCGGGTAGGCTATGGGGGGGTAGCTGGTCGTGTGTCGGAGAGGGAGCATGGTGGATACCAGTCGACCAGAATTAAGCCAGTAATGAATAGTCAACCGAAGAGGAATTGATAGTATTGTATGAAAGTATGTTGGACATTAAAAGAATCGAGAGGGATGAACGACAACAAAGAAGGGAAGCCAGACGTGAATGAGCCGACGAGCTGCGTCGAGAACAAAACCCTAGGGAGACCGACCGAGATGAGAATCTGCCAGAGTCGGGTCATGACCAACACGAAGAATGCGTAGACGAAGAGACGGCCCCTAAGGCAGAGGAAGTGTGGATAAAGCAGCAAGAAGCTCTCCAAATAGTGGTTCTTGATGAAGTAACCCTGTCCCCCGCCAATTCCCATACCGTAATACAGACTATTATTGAAGACGACCTCCGACTGAGAGCTGGTGACATCACAATCTGGAGTCGACTAGGTGATGAACCATACCCAGGATGACACCTTGTTATACGCCGACCGGTCGAAGGGAACTGGGTGACCTTTCAAATGGCACCCTCCTTTCATAGTATCCACTTGCTCCTGCCAACACATGAAGGAGCACCCCCCGTGCCACATACAACTTTCGAAGATAACCAAGAGTCAGACCTGAGCACGCAAAGTGACAGTGGGTCATCGAGAAGACAAATTATCAACAATCCATTGTACCGCGAGAAAGAATCAACCATTGCGGAGGCACAAGTTACGTCGACCAAAACCCCATCGTCACCCCCACAGGTTCGACTATATCATCGACCCCACCTCTTTCACCCCCACCCACACCTCCCACCCCGCCAACTTCAGAAAGTAGTGACAGTTACTCCGACATGGGTCACGGATCTGCTTAGATTCCCCTTTATGAGGGCGACGAAGACCCCAGACGACATTGGTTCATCTGTGAGTCGATATGGGAGGCCAACAAGGTCACAGAAGAAGAACGCCAGATGGCCCAGTTCGCAGGAGCCCTAAGGAAAAGAGCTCTAACATGGTACATGACATTTTCCGAACGGCAGCCCAGAGCAACAAAATCAGAGATAAAAGCGCAATTCCTATCATTTTTTAAGACCCTAGACGCCAAACACCTGGATGCCAAGAAGCTGAAAACGACATCACAGAAGCCAGGAGAAACAGTCCGCGACTACGATAAACGATGGAAGGATCTATTGATCCAGTTAGACTATACTATTGACGAACAATTACTGATTCAATGGTTCCTTGTAGGACTCTCACAGAAGGTTTGCCGACACATCAGTCTGGAAACTTTCAAGTCGTATGAAGATGCGCTGACAAAAGCTCTGCAGGTCGAGATGGATGAAGACATACCTGCATATCAGACCGACCACCGTTTGGAGGAACAGCTGGAAAACATGCAGAAGTCCCTGAAAGAGCTGACTCTGAAGAACCAAGAAGTCTGGTGCACTAACTGTTCAACAACCGGACATTCCAAATATAATTGTCGACAGTAATTCAGTCGACAAGATGTCCGTTTTGTACAAACAAAGGCGTTTTGCGACATTTGCCAGGAACGTGGAGACCATTCTACCACCGACTGTCCTTATAATATGAAGAATGGAAAGGCTTCCTAGTGTGCTATCTGCGAAACTGCAAATCACAACACGACCGACTGCCATCTTAACCGGAAAAATAGACAGAACTACCAGGCCGTTTACCAGACGAATGCAGTAGCACAGAACACGGAGCAAAACAATAACAATAACTAGAACGGGCAACGCAATGACGGCCGATGCTATGAACGCCGACATGACAATCGACGACCAGCGTTTGGAAGAACAGGTCGATTCATTGGGAATCGTGAAATACGAAGTCGTCGACCCACACAATGCTTTATTTGTTACAAAGAAGGGCACAGATGCGCAGACTGTCCGTACAAGGACAGAACTGATCTCAAATTTTGTACACACTGTGGGGTAGGCGATCACTCCTTAGAGGATTGTGCTACCATGTTGGAAAAAATCAGCAATAAAAATAATGTTAATGTCTTGTCTTATGTCCAAAAGAATGATGTAATAACTACTAAGAACTTGCACATCATCACTCGACAAGGCACCAAAACCGGGCCTGATAACCCTCAGATTAGAAAAATCAAAAACACAAATGCATACCCTGACCCTAGTAAGGAACAACAGACATATCAAGCAGCCACACACATATTTCAAAACATTGCACAGCAAGAACACATTATTAACTATCGACTTAGCTCGAACCAGTAGTTAACCCATCTCATTCAAACAGACGAATCTGTAGGTAAATTCATCGATTTATTGCATCAAATTAAAACCACTAACCCTGAGAAACAAACTAAGAACATTTGTAACTTAAATAAAAAAGACAAAAACGATGTCGACCCACTGGTCGACCTAGAAATTGAAGGATACCACGTACGACAAGTAGTTCTGGATTTTGGGTCCCAAGTAAATATTATGACCAGGGATACATGGGAACAAATGGGCAAACCTTGACTCTATGAGTCAGGCATCTACCTAAAACTGGCCGACTAGGGTCTCATTGAACCTATTGGGGTTTGTAAAAATGTAGACACAACTATTAAAGGAATATCAACTGAAGTTGATTTTGAAATTATTGACCCCAAGGAAGGATCTAGCTCCTTCCCAGCCCTTGTCGGTCGACCTTGGGGTCGAAAGATGAAATCCTCCATCTCCTTAGATAAAGAGAGGATCAAGCTAAAAGGCAATGGCCAAAAATTTATTGTACCCATTAACCCTTCCCAAGGAAAGCCTTGGATAGAACCTATTGATGAGGAGGTTGATGTTAGACAGCTATACCAAATCCACAATAATACTGACTATACTGAACCAAACATCTATGGGGAACTTCATTTAGGTAACCAAGACTCAGTTGGTTATAATTCAGATGCTGAACTATATGACTGGGAGATAGAAAACTATGAAACACAAGCAAGAGGGTGCTGGAATATCCAAAAAGTACAGAAAAAACCCACCCGACAGTGCTTTATAGTCTCAATTATCCCCAAGATTTTTGAGAGGAAAATTAGAGAACACCCTACCTTACAACCGACCAGCGAAACCACC
>LPNX011004592.1:150311-215798 GCA_001517045.1 Pseudotsuga menziesii | reverse complement strand
TAAAAAGGAGATCGACAACATGTTGGAAGCAGGGATTATCTACCCTATCGACCAGTTGGAATGGGCCAGTCCCATGGTCGTACAGCCTAAGAAACACGACCTGACCAGATTAAGAATCTGTGTCGACTTCAGGGAGCTGAATAAAGTCACACTGACAGATCCCTTTCCCACACCTTATGCTGATGAAATCCTGAATGAAGTTGTAGGACATGAGTGTTACTCATTTACAGATGGGTTTTCAGGTTATAACCAGGTACCCATAGCAAAAGAGGATCAAAAGAAGACAACATTTGTTTGTGAATTTGGCTCTTTTGCTTATAGGGTTATGCCTTTTGGACTAAAGAATGCACCTGCAGTGTTCTCCAGAATTGTTGTAAAAACTTTCCAGGAATACATCTATAAAACTATGGCAGTCTACTTTGACGACTGGACTATTTATTCCACACTAAAGGATCACTGCACATGGCTCCGACTTATGCTGGAAAGATGTCGACAGATTCAACTTTCCCTCAATATTAAGAAATGCATCTTTATGACTCCCATAGGCATACTCTTAGGACATATTGTCTGAAAATAAGGAATCAAGGTTGACTTTGCTAAAATTAAGATTATTCTTGACCTAAAACCCCCAATAAACCCTAAACAAGTTAGGGTCTTACTTGGTCATACTGGGTATTATAGGAAATTCATCAGACATTATTCTGATATGACTTACCCTCTAGAAGAATTACTGAAGGACGATATCGAATTTAAATGGACAGAAGAATGCCAGATCTCCTTCGACAAATTAAAGAGAAAACTGGTCGAAGCACCCATACTTAAATTTCCAAATTGGTCGACCAAATTTCATGTGCATATCGACGCATCAGGAATAAAAATTGGAGCAATCCTGACTCAACCAGGAGATGATGGGATGGATTACCCTATAGTTTACAGTAGCCGAAAATTAAATAAGGCTGAAAAGAACTATTCGACCACGGAAAGGGAAGCCTTAGGAATGGTATTTGCACTTCAGAAGTATCGACACTACCTATTAGCTAACCCCTTCATATTTTACATCGACCATCAAGCTTTGAAGTATCTCGTAAACAAACCTCTTCACCATGGGAGAATTTGTCGATGGCTACTTCTCTTTCAAGAGTTTGAGTTTGAAGTAGTGGTCTGACTAGGAAAGCTCAATGTCGGACCTGATCACCTATCCCGAATCGACACAGGAGAAGAACCGATCGGAGTCGACGACGACTTGCCGGATGCACACCTATTTCGTATAGAAGCAATACTAGAAGAGTTGGAGGAGATTGCTCAGTTCTTAGAGACAGGTCAGGCACCAGAAGGTCTGAGCACTAAGAAGAAACAAATCCTAGCTATGAAGGCTGCTCCATACAGCCTCATCAATGGATTTCTATACAAAATGGGGTTAGACGATGTTCTTAGAAGATGTGTACTCGACCATGAACGAGAGCAAATCATGCACGAAGCACATTATGGACCCGCAGGAGGACATTTTCAGGCCGACACAACTGCCAAGAAAATCCAACAGTATGGATTATGGTGGCCGACACTTCATAGAGATTGTAAAAACTTTGTCAGTCGATGTGATAGATGTCAACGACTCGGTCGACCACTGCCAAGCACAGAAATGCCCCTGATCTCTGTAAAACCTAGTCTCACCTTTGAAATCTGGGCTATAGACTTCATAGGACCATTCCCTGTCCCAGCCCGATGATCAGGTGCAAGATATATCATCACTGCAATGGAATATGTTACTAAATGGGCAGAAGCAGAACCTTTCAACACCTGTTCAAGTGAGATAGCTGCTAATTTTATATATGAAAGCATCATTACTCGATTTGGTTGTCCGCTCACTTTGATCAGTGACCAAGGGTCTCACTTCGTTAACAAAACTATCAAAAATCTAACCGACAAGTTTCACATCGACCACCGACGTAGTACAGCATATCACCCCTAGTCGAATGGTGCAATCGAAGCTTTCAATAAAACACTGACGAAAGGATTGAATAAAATATGCAGTGCCGACAAGGATGACTGGGATGAGAAAATTCCTGCAGTTTTATGGGCATACAAGACAGCCTACAAACGGTCAACTGATCAGACCCCTTTTCGACTGGTATATGGCCAAGAAGCCGTCGTCCCTCTACACTTTAGACAACAGGCACCTATAGTTGCACAAATACTACATGTCGATGTCGAACAGGGCAGGAAGGATCAACTCTTTCAACTTAATAAACTAGAAGAACACAGACTTATGGCCATCCAACACCAGGAAATACAAAAACAATAGCAGAAAGCATGGCACGACCGTAATATCAAAAACAAAAATCTGTCAGTCGGTGACCTTACTTTACTCTATAACAATCGAGTCAAAGGAAAACCAAAGAAATTGCACACAAAATGGATGGGCCTGTACATAGTCGAAGAAATACATCCCAATGGGTCAGTCTGACTAAAAACATTAGAGGGCCTGGTATTTTGGAAGCTCGTTAATGGAGCCCGACTTAAACGATATAAAAAAAAAATCATATAACGGTCTTAACTGACCACCACAAACCTATAAAAAGTTAGAAAATTCCAAAAATCAAAACCGTACACTCATAAGCCATCAGCATGACAGTAACTCACCCCTCCGACAACTGACATCACTTCCATCGACCATCTTCATCGACCAGTCATGCCGACCATTTTCACCACCGACACCGACCGTTGACCTTGAGAGTCCCATCACATATTAATGGCCTCGAGCACTGAACCAGATCCCCCAAATCGCACTCGAGTATTGCAGTTGGACTGTCAAGTCCGCCATTAATACATCCAGTTCAACACTCCACCATTCCCACGCCTATAAATAATGGACCGCCGAAGGTTCATTCACCACACCCATTACACACAGAGCACTCGCATTCCCCATCGACTAAATCCCATGAACCCTGTTACCAGTCCGACCAGTCTGATATCATGGCACCTAAGCTTACCCGCGCCGCGGCAAAGGCAAAAGAGTTACAGGCAGAGGACACACCCTTGGTCCAAAGATTGAAACATATCCAAAACGCCAAAGTCCAGGAGGGTCCTTTCCAGAAACTCTGGACAGAAATCCAAGAGTGGGCCTTTGTCGATAATAAAATGACCCAGGCCGCTGAAAAAATATGAAATAGCTCTATCCTCCAGTACCCTAACGCACCACTGATGGCAAGCTTTGGGGGGATGAAGGAGGCAGCGGTTAAATTTATTATCAGTCGTTACCACAACGACCGATTCTATTTCGACCAACCGATTGAAATCACTGGGGATGTTATTTCGGCTCTTACAGGTCTGTCGAACAGAGGCGACCCTGTCCCAATTGGGATTAAGGAAGGACTCGTCCAAGAACTCACAGGCACACCGACTGGAAAAAACTCGAAGGGATTGATGATAGGCCAGATCGCGACAAGAACGCCACAAATTTTGGCTAAAATCATCGTCGTCACCCTTACCTTGGCTGGTCGGAGCAGCGACCTAAAACTGGAAATGTTGGAGGCCGTCGACACAATTGCAACAGACGGACGTATTTACAGATGGGGCGACTATGTGGCCGACATGGTCAAAACCATCTGTGAACGTTGCCAGGAAACGAGAGGTATTATCAAATTTCCCTCCCTTATTATATGGATTGTTATGTACCATATCTGTCCGGAAGGCAGTGCAGTCTTCCGGGAGCCCACAAGGTTTGAAATGCACAGGTTCAAACCCTTTTCACAGAGAGGAACCCTGCATGAGCTGACACAAGGCAAAGTCTTTCTAGAGACTTGGTTCCAGCAGCTGAAGGTCCGAACGACGAGGTGGAGGGTGCCACAGAACATCCGATGAAACCTCCCAGCTCAGTCTCACATCTAGTTAGCTCTCGACCATACGTCAGTATGGTATATGCGAGGTCAAGACCCCCAAGAAAAGGACCTCGACTACTACCCAACAGTCGAACAGATCTTTCGGGAGTTGAGTCGATAGGCAGGCACAAAGGTACCAATTCCAGCAGCTGCCAAAGAGGTCGACTTCTCTATCATTGAGCCTCTTACAGACCAAGAAAAGGAGGAGTATTATGAGCTAAATTTGTACATCAGCACTTTCGTGTCAGAGAATACTCCGACTGTGCCCCCTACTCGGGTGCACTTAACAGTGAAACATCCGACTACACCCGTAGTGGACCCCCCGTCGACAGAACAACAACAACAAACACCACCACTAGCACAACAAACAGTACAACAGTCAGTTCCTCTGACTCCAGCAGCTGCCGACCCACTGCAGGTACCGACAGGAGAAGTCGAGGAAGACAACCCTAAATATGCTGTGTCTCGGAGCATTATAAAAAAATTGGCAAAGGAGATAGCCGTCGCCAGAAGGAAGATCAAGCTACAGAAAATCCAGCAAGGCAAGGGTAAGCATAAGCTTTTCCTTGCTGACTCCACCGATGATGACGAAGAACTAGCAGCAGCAGCACTCGACATTGTCGAAGATGACCGTGCTAATAAGGTATCTGTTGAAACCCAGTTTCAACGCTTTATTGAAGCAGGAGCTCCGGAGGGTCGGCCCAAGAAAGCCAAAACTCAGTCGACCCCTGAAAATGTGGTCGACCTTGTGTCGACCCCGCCACCTCCATCTCCGACACTTGTAGTCGAAGAACAAGTACCAGTAGAACATATGGAGGCATATGAACAAGCAATCCCGGAAGGACTCAGAGCCAGGGACAGCACGGACGCTGAACTCAAATCCTTCTTTCAAACGCTACCTGGAATATTCAAGTCGGCACAAACAATACGGACAACAACACCACTGAAAGCAAGAAAAAAGGTATATGCCCAGCAAACAACAGTATTTACAAGGATCCACGATGGTGGCGACATATCAGGGCATGAACAGACCTTCACCGACTACCGACTCCCACCGGAAGAAGACATTATGTCTTTCGACCAAAGTTCACAACACACTTCTCCATCACCACCAGGATCAGGAAACCCTCCATCTTCACCTGCCCCACCATCATCTCCACCACCTCCACCACCCCCTGATTCACAACCAAAACCACCATCATCTTCACAGCCAGAAGTGGACATACCACCTCCTCAACCACAAAAACCCTCGACCACTAAACCACCCCTTCAGACACAAGCACCTTCGACCTCTGTTCCACCTTCCATTTCTGCAGGTCCTCAAGACAAGGCAACAGAGCAGCAAAAGGAGACCATAGAACCGACCTCTACTACTGCAGGCACTCCAAATCAAGATGCTAACAAACAAAAGCAACAGAAATACCAGCATCGACCATCCAGGCTACAGATAAGTTTAAAGGATGCAAGTACGTTGACCGACACAGAGGTCGGCCAACTACTAAACACCCTAGCAAAAGAAGTAAAAAAGAGGACAAAAATAGTAAGGAAACAACTCAGGGATAAGGAGGCTGAACAGGTCGAGTTTCTCAGCAAATGTAGGTCTCTCGCACAAACTGTCACCCCAGGACTAGTCGAAACTGCTACGGACCGACCACTCGAAAGGGCATATCAGCTGTTTGAAGGCTTGGTGTCGACTATCCAGACACATATCCAAGGGACTAGAGCCGAACAAAAGGAAGAGACTGCCCGACTGCTCCTGACCCAGCATACTACCTTTTCAAAGGCTTACAAACTTTTACAGGACCATATGGAGGAATCCATTGTTACTGAAGAAGTGCTAAGAGATTGGCCGACTCATTATGGGCAGGTCTATCATCAGAGCAAGCAGACACGACAAGGCATTCAGGCCTTGGAAAGTCGGAAAATGACAGAGGCAGAGATGAGGCAGACCCTTGAAGAGCAGATTGTGATGGAGAGTAGCAAGCTGTAAAAACTCTAACGAGAAGCTCATCAGTGGGTACAGCAAGCCTTACCAAACTTGGAGAAGGTTGACAACATCTGTCTGCAGATGAAAAGACTCCTTAATGCCGCCGATGAACAAACCCAACTGTTGGGCCCTAGCATGGAAAATATTGCAGAAATGCCCATGGCCGAAAAGATGTCGGTATTATCAAGTGTAACAACTCTAACCATCGACATCCAGAAAGCCCTGCAGACATGGACAGATTTCCAGCGTCAACTTGCCATCACAGCTCCCGCCATCGTCGAAGTGTGCGTTCAGAGACGACCGACCATCCGACTACATAGTCCTCACCAGGAGCAAGTCTGAAAGGGTCGACAGGAATTCATTTTTGTACTTACCTTTTTCTTCGGGACGAAGAAATGTTTTGTTTGTGGGGGAGATGTAGAAGGAGCGAGTCGACATAAGTCAACTTGAACGAAGACCGACTTAGTCGATCAGCCGACTAAGTCGGTCGGCCGAGCAAACACAGTAATTAATTCTGCTAACTAATAGTCATGTCGGTTCACCGAACCGACAGGTAGTTATTTTTGTAACTGTTTGTAACCTGTAATATATTAGGCTGTTGAGCCTCACAAGAACTTAGTTCAGTTCTTGGGTTTGTACGATCTATTGAGAATAATATAATCTGTTTATCCTATCTGTTCTTGTCTCTTGTATCTGTGTATATTTCTGTATATTTTTGTATGTATTATTGGTAACCTTATGTGATCTGTGAGATTACAAAAGCACTTCATGGTGTTGCTTCAATATGGGATCAGGTGTGATCTCTTGGTTTAGCAGGAAGAAATCTTATGTGGCACTGAGTACAGCTGAAGCAGAGTATGTTGTAGCTTGTTCAGCTAGTTGTGAGGCAGTATCGCTGTGGAAGCTACTGTCTGATTTATTTGATCTCCAGATGAATGCTACTTGTATACATTGGGACAACCAGAGTTGCATAAAGTTGTCAGAGAATCCAGTGTTCCATGACAAGTCGAAGCATATCGAGATCTAGTATCACTATATCAGGGATATGGTGCAGAGGGGAGCAGTGAAGCTCCAGTATGTTGCGACAGAGGAACAGATAGATGATGTGTTGATGAAGCCATTGGCCAGAGTGAAGTTCAAGTACTTCAGGGAGAAGCTTGGTGTTCTCCAGATCGAGGTTTCCTCCAAGGGAAATTGATGAGTCCCAAAGCCATTCTGACAAGTAGGTCAGATGTAAGGGCTGAGCCATTCTGTCATGGTGAGAGCATTCAGTTCCTTCCATGTCAAATATGAGTGCTAAGATCCATAGCCATTCTGACGAGTAGGTCAGATATAAGGGCTGAGCCATTCTGTCATGGTGAGAGGATTTGATTCCTTCCATGTCAGATATGAGTGTTGATTGCCATTCTGGGAATGGAGGTACCTGGTCAGTTACTAGGAATACTCAGTATAGGACTGAGAAGATCCATTCTGACGAGTAGGTCAGATGTAAGGGATGAACCATTCTGTCATGGCTAAAGGATTAGGTTCCTCCCATGTCAGATGTGAGTGTTGGCCATTCTGTCGAGTAGGATGGATGTAAGGGAAATTGCCACTCTCTAGGAGAGTGGAGGCACCTGGTATGTTACCAGGTAGCTTAGTCTGGGACTGGGGGCCATTCTGACGAGGGTGTAGGATTCAGTTCCTACCAGGTCAGATGTGAGTGCATGCCCTTCTGACGAGTAGGTCAGATGTAAGTGTAGAAATCTTTCATCATTGTGAGCAGGATGTGTTCCCACCTGGATGAGAGTCTTTCATCATTGTGAGCAGGATGTGGTTCTTGTCTGGGTGGAAGAATAGAGTTCTTCCATCATTATGAGCAGGATGTGGTTTCGGCCTAGATGAAAGTGAGGAAATCTTCCATCATTGTGAGCAGGATGTGGTTCCAGCCTGGGTGAAAAGAACAGAGTTCTTTCATCATTGTGAGCGGATGTGGTTCCGGCCTGGATGGAAGTGCAGAACTCTTCCATCATTATGAACAGGATGTGTTCCAGCCTGGATGGATGTGAGTACTGTGCCCTTCTGATGAGTAGGTCAGATGTAAGTGTAGAGCCATTTCATAGATGGTAGTAGATGTGCCTACCATGTTGGTGAATGTGAGTGCTGGGCCTTTCTGATGTGATTTTGGTTTACTACATGATTAGATGTGAGTTCTAGGTGTTCCTTTCTGATGAGTAGTCAGATGTAAGTGCTGGGTGTGCCTTTTTGATGAGTAGGTCATATGTAAGTGCTAGGAGAAGACCTACCTGATGGCTAGGCCTACAACCAACATGAAAGAAGGCTAGCTCTGTAGAACTTCCTATGACAAAATAGTACACACATGATGATGACCAGATGAGATCCAGATTGAGCTATGATCCAGATCTAGTTATGACGACTCTGAGAGATCCAGATCGAGTGATGATCCAGATCCAACAGTGATGATCCATATCAAGTGATGATCTAGATTCAGTAGTGATGATCCAGATCGAGAGATGATCCAGATCCAGTGATGATGATCCAGATCGAGTGATGATCCAGATCTAGTGATGATGATCCAGATCCAGTGATGATCTAGATCCAGTGATGTTCCAGATCGAGTATGATCTAGTGGCGATGTTCTAGATCAAGTATGATCCAGTGACGATGTTCCAGATCGAGTATGATCCAGTGATGATGTTCCAGATTGAGTATGATCCAGTGATGATGATCTAGATCGAGTGATGATCTAGATCTAGATGAAATATGACTAAAGATGAAAATGACTTGAAGATGAAGATGACGAGAAGCTGACGATGATTCAGATGATACAGAGAAGAAGACTTGTGCTAATAAATTGTGTCGAGAGAATACCTTCCTAGTTAAAAGGGAGTTTTGATGTAATTGTAACTTCGGAATGTATTCATCCGTATTTCTTATGTATTGTAACCCGATGTTTATTCCGGGATGTATTTGAGTCATGTCATTCCTCGATGTTCCGATCGAGAAGGTTCTATAATGATAAATTCATGTCAAGTCATTATGGGTAACCCTCCTATTGGTCAAGGGTTAAAGTCCCCACAGTTGTGGGGCCCTTGGGTTATTAGACTATCCTAGTGAATTCGACCCTAGATGAGTCATTGTAAGTCAGGGCAATAGTCCCCACCATTGTGTTACCCTCCTATTGGTCAAGGGTTAAAGTCCCCACAGTTGTGGGGCCCTTGGGTTATTAGACTATCCTAGTGAATTCGACCCTAGATGAGTCATTGTAAGTCAGGGCAATAGTCCCCACCATTGTGTTACCCTCCTATTGGTCAAGGGTTAAAGTCCCCACAGTTGTGGGGCCCTTGGGTTATTAGACTATCCTAGTGAATTCGACCCTAGATGAGTCATTGTAAGTCAGGGCAATAGTCCCCACCATTGTGTTACCCTCCTATTGGTCGGAGGAGGCAAAGTCCCCACAAGTGGTGGGGCACTAGGGTTATTAGACACTCCTAGAGATGTCGGCTCTAGTAAGTAATTGTTAAGTGAGGCCGACATGTTGGAGTGCACTTCAAGTGAATGGAAGAATATAAATAGAGAGTGAGAGCCTCTCTATTTATCACTTGCAATATGCACACTCACTCATTGGAGGCACATGAGTGAAAGAGGAGAAGCTCTCTCAGTGAGAGAGAGAGAGAGAGACTGCTGCTGTCGGGAGTGCATCTTACTGTTTTGGGGTCTTACCATTTTGTGTTGATTCTATCTATGAGGAAGTTGCAGGGTTTTCTCCTTTATGGTTTCCCCAAGGAAAACTCTTTGTGTCTCTTGTCTCTTGTGATGTGCTTATGTTTTATTGTTGTGCTTGTTATTCTCTCAGTGAAAAGATCCTAAGATCATAATGCTAGCTTATATGATGAAAAACTAACAAAATCAGTCTTCAAGGCATGAATTGAGTAGTTAACAATGAATCAAAGTTAGATTTGAGGATACAGTTAGCATAATTCAGAGAAGCAAAATCATATTTTAATGTAGAGTTTTATTTTATATAAAAAAGCAAGTGACAGTTGTCTACACATTCCATATTTTCAGGCAAAGATCAACAAAACTTCTCTAATGGATCAAGAGTCGACCAAATCAATTCCAAATTTCTTGCAACAGATTAGGTTTTTTTTTTTTGTGATTCAGGACTTTGGGATCTATTATAAATTTTGTCATTTGTAATGTGAAAGGGGAGAAAGGTACTAGTCGTGGAGTCTGAGAATGTAATCAGAGATCAGACTGATATTTTTTATTATTTTACAGGCATGTATTAGATTTCTGGGTTTTCAAAGAGGACTTTGAAGTGATCATATTTGAGATTGGCCTGTTCTGTTTTCATTTTGAACTGATAAATATTTTATTGTGTCCATGATTCTTTCCAATATTTGTTTTCTTATAGATGGTTTATATGTTTATCACTGATCTGGACAGATCTTGTCTTCTCTTTGTATGAGTTCATTCTCGTGATCTTTCTTCCCTGTTTATGTTTATACATTCACTGATCAATATTCTCATATATTAGCCCGATCCTTGTTATATTTATCTTCTTTTCAACTTACAAATCCTATCATCCTTTCAATAAATTTAAAGATTCACTAGCCATGTTCTTTCAGTAGTCACGGAACATATTTTAGTAATAACAGGTTCAAATTTCCGTATTTGTATTGTGGATGTATTACATACATATTAATGAATATTGTATCTAGTTTATGCTGTAAAATTGGCACTTCATGTCTGAGTAATTTCACTATGTGTGTTTGGCAATTTTAAAACTGCAATTCCTTCTCTTTCATTCTTCTTTCACTATGAGGTACAATATAGCCTCAAGATATTGTGTAATTCCTACTTTTACATGGTATCAGAGAACTACAGTGTTGGTTTACCTTCAAATTGAGAGTTTTATGCAGGTTTTGTGAAGAGTTCAGTAGAATTGTGTTCCTCCTACAACTGAAAAATGGAGAATTCAACTTCCTTGACACTAAGAATTCTAGCTCCCTTAAAATATTTGGATTGGAGGGATGATATATAGATAATCTTGTGCAACAAGGGTCTATATATAGCGTCACAATGGATAAGTATTTCTAAACCCATCAAGCTTTGGAGAAATCTAAGTACCTGAACAAATTGGACGAAGCCTTTGGTTTTATGTGTATTCATATCTCCAGGGAGTTTCTATTCCATCTTCACGGATTAAAAACCCCAAAAGAAGTATGGAAGAAGCTCAAATCGTTGTTTGCAAAGAAGGATTTGCTAAGAAGCCACATTATGGAGAATGAGTAAATTTCTCTTCAACCCAACAATTTTGAAACCATAATGGTTGTTTTTCACCAAATTCAAGTCCTTAGTCATGCAATGCAAACACTGTAGAATTGACAAGAAGGATGAGTAGCCAGTGCTATCCATTTTAAGCAATCTTGGCCCCAAATTTTTAGTTTTTGTATCGACCTTCCATTCCAGATGACTGGAAACCCAAAACTGGTGAATTCCCTCACTTAATGCATCCACTAAATCCTTGATTCAAGAACAATATAAGTTGATCCAAATGGGATCCCTAAAATCCTCCAAGCACCAATCTCTTTTGGTCGGGAAGACCAAGAATGCACAAGAAAAATGGAAATTGAAAGGGAAGGACAAGAAGAAAACTAAAAACAAAAACAAAGGAGAAGTCTAATCCTTCATCTGGCACCTCAACTTCCAAGAAGGATAAGAAGGATAGGTTTGAAAACACCAAGTGTTCATATTGCAAAAGAGGAAAGGATATGAAGAAAACTCTAGATAAAATATCAATACTTATCGAGCATAGCAACATACCCCCCCCTAAAGGTTCAAGGAATATTGAGTCTGAAATAAATATAGATGATCACGAGAGATGTTATGCACTAAAGTCTAGATTTCACACTAACAATCCTTCCTCATTGATTCAAGATCCTCCAACCACATGGTTTCCTCTAAAGAATCATTTTCTTTTCAAGGTATCACTGGTGGTCCAAAAATACACATGGGAGATGTTTCACAAATCCTAGTTGTTGGTAAGGGTTCAGCTCAATTCAAACTTGGAATGTTCAATAATTTCTTGTATGTTCCCTCCTTAGCAGCACATTTTTTATTTGTTTATCAAATGACCCACATCGGTTCACCAAAGTGAGTTGTTTTTTAACATGAAATAGTTGAGATCTAAGATATCTCTATTGGGAAGCTGATAGCTAACGGTGTTGAAAATCATGCCTCCAAGGAATATGATTTCTCATGTTTTTCTTACTTACTCACATCAAAGTGACCTATTGACCCATGCTAATGAGATAATAAAAATATGGAATCATAGATTCAACCATATGAACGTCAAGTACCTACAATAGTTTCACAATGAATAAACGGTTGAGGGATTTACTCTCATCAAGTCCTCTTAAGGTGTCTTCAATGGTTTCTTGGTAGGGAAGAATCTCAAGCAAAAGTATGATGTTTGGAAGGAAATAAGAGATACCTACACACTTTATTTGATACACAATAATGTCTCAGGACCAATTCCTACAACATTTATGAATGGATCTAGATACTTTCTGAACTTCATTGATGACTACTCCAGGTTTTGTTGGATATAATTTCTTAAGAATAAGTCTGAGGTGTTTGAGACCTTCAAAGTATTCAAGGCCATAGTTGAGAACATTGTTGGGAAGAATATCGAAGCACTCAGATGATACAATGGAGGGGAGTACATCAAAAGAGATTTTTAGAAGTTTTGTGCTTCATAAGGTATTCAAATGAAAAATTCAGTCCCATACACACCACAACAAAATGGTGTAACTGAGAAGAAGAACTGATCAATGAAAGAGATGGCCACATACCTGCTTGAAGCAAGGGATCTTCCACCATATCTTTTGAATGAAGTAGTAAACTATGATTCATAAATCTAGAAGAGAGTACCTCACAAGTTAGTGTCTTGGGAAACTCCATTAGAAGCATTGATGTGACATAATCCTAATGTCTCACATCTAAGGGTTTTTGGATCCAAATCATGGTCCAAAATCCCATATGAAAAGAGAAAATAGTTCCAACCTCAAAGTAGCAAATGCATTATGTTGGGATATGAAGATGATGCAAAAGCATACAAGTTGATGGATATTGCAACCAAGAGATGCTTCATATAGAGGAGTTTCCAATTCAATGAAGATACTTTGCATGATCTACATATAGATGAAGAGGAAGGTAAAATTTATCTACCTACACCATTTGCATATGATGATGTTTCTTCTCATGATTGAGATTCAGAATCTGAAGATGAGGACCAACAGGAACCAGATCTTGATATTGAGATTCAATATCAAGAATATCCATATCTAGATCCAGCTTCTGCTCCCAATACAAGGCCTAAATGGGACAAAAAAACTCATTGAATTTGTTGGGAACAATGTTGGGGATCCATTTGACAGAAGGAGAACCATATCTCAATTTCAAGATGAAAACCTTGTGCAATGTCATACATATCCAATACTCCTAGAGAGGTGCTACATGATGCTGGGGTGTAATCCACAATCCCGTAAAGTATATTTCCATGATCCAAGTTGAAATATATTCATGGATGAGGAATATGAATCATTGTAGAAGAAAAATATATGGGATCTTGTCTCCTTACTTCCAGGGAGAAATCCTGTCCAGTGCAAATGGATCTTCAAAACAAAACTAGAATATGATGGATATACTACCAAGTACAAGGCTAAGTTAGATTCAAAAGGGGTATTCAAAATTTCATGTGTTGGACTACAATGAAACATTCACCCCTGTTTCAAGAATGAAATCCATAAGGATGGTTTTGGGCATTGCAATTTCGAAGAAATGGGAGGTACATCGCATTGATGTGAAGACTTCCTTCCTCCATGGAGACTTAGAAGAATAGATCTATATGAGAAAACCCAAGATGCACATTGAATATTCCTCCTTGGTATGTAGACTAAGGAAATGATTGCATGGAATCAAGCAAGCCCAAGGGCATGGAATAATAAAATGGATGCATTCTTACTATCATAGAGGTTCGAAAGGTGCAAGTCTAATTGCAATGTCTACATGTGGCATAAGGGAGGTTGATTAATGTTGATTGTATTGTATGTGGATGAATTAATAGTCACTAGTAGTTCAAATGTTGGATTGGGGGACATTAAATCAGTCTTGAGAAAGGATTTCTCCATGACATGCCTAGGACTCATGAGGCAGTTTATTGGCCTTGAAGTGAATCAATAAAAATCAGGGATCTTTATTTCTCAGTTTAGATATGTAGGTGATTTGATAAAGAGGTTCCACATGACTAATTAAAAAGCAAAAAGGATTCCCCTTTCTATCTGGAATCATATTCAATGAAGGTAGTTCCACTCCCCTAGTTGATAGAACTATCTATCGACAACTGATCTGTAGCTTATTGTACCTCACTCATTCAAGACTAGACTTGTCATATGCTGTTAGTGTTGTTTCTAGGTTCACGCAAGAAGCACATGAGATGCACTAGAGGGAAGAAAAGTGCATCTTACACTATTTGTAGGGTACTAGAGAGTTTGGGATTCATTATTCTTATTGGTGCTCATCTATATCTGGTTGGTTTTACTGACTCAGACTAGGATGGAGATAGTACTAACAGAAAATATACTTCAAGGTTTGTGTTCATGTTGGGATCATGACCAGTTTACTTGTCAAGCAAGAAGCATGAAGCTCTTGCACTCTCTTTAGTTGAAGTAGAGGGCTATGAATGCAATTATTAAGGAAATTTGTTTACATGGGATTCTGACAGAGTTTGGCATTCAAAATTCTCCTTAAGTAGACATTTTTTGTGATAGTAAAAGTGCAATTAAAATTTCCAATGATCTAGTGAAAAAGCAGTGGACCAAACACACAGAATTCCACATGGACTATATCAAGGAACTAGTGCACAACAGGACCATCACACTACATTATGTCCCTACAAAGAATTAGATTATATAAATTTTTACAAATTCTTTCACTTAAAAGATATTTTCTTAT
Organism: Pseudotsuga menziesii; assembly: GCA_001517045.1. Lineage (NCBI taxonomy): Eukaryota > Viridiplantae > Streptophyta > Pinopsida > Pinales > Pinaceae > Pseudotsuga > Pseudotsuga menziesii. The sequence continues at coordinate 200,912 of LPNX011004592.1, read as the reverse complement.
CTCAGATCTCTACTTGTTGTGAAGGCTTGATTTAGTTCCCTACTATTCATTTTGAGGGTGGGGGGTACCATGAGGTTTTCCCTATTTCATCGTTTCTTTTGCAGTTACTTTTTTCATTAGTGTTGCATGGGTGACCTTTGGTCTCATTTTCTAGGGCCCGGGTAGTCCAATTTTGGATTAAGGGGGTGTGTTGGGATTATTATAATCCTCTTTTCTCCACCATATTTGTTTTTATTAGTTACCTAGATTAGTATAATATTATCACCTCATTAGTGAAATTGAGAAGTTATCTGGGGTCCACCTACCACTTGATGCACCCTCATGCATGAGTTTAGGATCTCCAGAGACCAATCCCTAGATATTAGGATTCCATCGAGTTACAGGAGTTCTACCTTCATTTAACCATAGTTAATGTTGAGTCATGCTCTGATGGGACAAATTAAGTTCACTCTCAGTTATTTATGTTCCCCATTTCCACAATTTGATGAAAAATACACTTTTTCTCACCTGCCATGGTCATTTAACTGATTGTTCATTGTTTCAGTTGTCCAGATTTGCACAAGTGAGTCTTTAGTGGTGATTTTACCAAAGCTATTCATGTCTGGAGTCAGTAGGGAGTCATGGATTCAAATAAATCCTAGAGGATTCTAATTTCCTTCTTTGTATGATGGATTTATTACATATAAATAAATGAATATTGTATCCATTTTAATCTATAAAATTTGTGCTTCATGTCTGAGTAATTTTATAATGCTTGTTTGGCAATTTTAACTCTATAATTCCTTCTCCTCCATTTTTCTTTCACTATGAGGTTCAATCTAGCTTGAAGATCTTGTGGAATTCATAATTTTACAATTAATTGGGCACTAATTTATTGTCCTTATTTTTTTTCCTTGAGGGACATTTGTTTGTATGTTGGTAGCCTAAAAAATACCCACCCCCCCACTACAAATTTCATTTCATTACAATGTGTATTTTCTTGTTGTTCCATCCTAATTTCTACTATAGAGAAGTTATATTTAAATTGTTGGAAAACCTCTTGTTGGTGCTATATTTGACCCTCCATTGTTTGAACCTTATATTTATCTTTCAAGGATGATGATATCCAAGTGCTATAAATGGTGATATTTTTTATGAAGTATGGACATATATGTTGTACTTCCATTCTGCTAAGCGTAACCACTTGACCTATTGTGTCTATTTATCAAATGGAAAGAAATGAAGATACCCTTTTGGGAATGTATTCGCAATGTCGGTTTTCCCATCAGAGTGGCCAAACAAGAAAATATTTCCTTACAAAAATTACAAGTTACAATTGGATCTCTATCACTTACAATAATCTTGAGGATTCCATGTAGCTTTTAAATTGATTCCATGGATGTTGAAACTACTATACTTTCTTTAAAATTATAAGAATGAGATTATAAATGGGAATACTTGGTGATTTTATCCACTATTTCCTTTTTACTTTGGTAGATATGATAAAATCCATTAAAACCTCTTCCTAGTGTTGACTTGGTTGGCTAATGCTTGTAGAAGACTTGGTTCCTTGAATGTATCTCCTTTTTCTATTGGAAAACCAAACATTCTAACACAAAATTTTGGACATGATTTTTAAGAACCTCTCTTAGAAAATCCTTCTTGATCCTATGGTAAGTTTCCAAAAACCTTGAATTTCCTCCTAGAAGAGAAGTGTGTAGTACCAAAAGGACCTTGAGAATTCTTATATAAACATAAGTGATATTGGTACCATAAATATAAGTGATCTTGATATAATTAAAACATTGTAGCTTGGAAATATATCAAAAAATATTTCTCCTCGGGAGAGATCTTCTTGGATTCCTCTAGTCAAACCTCCCTTGCACCATAAATATAAGCTTTGTAATTGTGTCTGAAAATAAAGATATAGAAATCCCTCTAAGGTATTTTTCTTAGTTTCAAGTTGTGCTTAATCACTTTCTCGAAATCTTGTTTGTCTCTACAAATATAAACCCTCCATGCAAGTAGATATCTTGAAAGTCTAATTCCCTGTGAAGGAGAGAAAAATTTTGTGGAAGGGAAGGAGAGTACAGGTGATCTGAGAATGAGAGGTAAAATTTCAACTGTTGCAGCAATATGAGAAAAGGAATCATCTACTAGTTTGTTAAATCAATCCCAAAGGAAGCCACTATTAAAGGCTGGTATCATATCCAAGGTTTTGTTGATCAATTTCTATGTTTTTTGTGAATCTTGGAAGACTTAGATAATTATGCATCAAGTTCTTATGAAGAAAAATTTTCTTCTCTATTTAATATGTTTCCTAGTTTTCTCCTTAGTATTAGAAATTCAGCCAATATAGTTCAAACTAAAAAACACCTACTCCTGAATGAAAATTACTTAGGTTCAAGCCTACTGATGTTTATAAATATATAACTCCATTCTCTCTTTGGTAAAAACAACAATATAAGATCTGAGAAGGAGTTTATGTTATAATGTCTAATACTAAAAATGGAAATATCATTCCTTTGATAGATAAAGATCAATGTTTAAAAAAATACAAAACATTAGGTCTTAATTACCTCCACCTTGGCATAATTCGTATTGGCACATAAGGAATCAATATTGCACCGAGATGGGATAGTTTCACACTTATTGGACTTACTCTTAGATTCTTGGTTTAATAAATTTATAGGTTCCTTCATTGGAGAAATCCAAGCAGATCTCTCCTAAGGATAAAATGTTTTTGATATATTACCAAAATCATGTGTCTCTACATGATCCCCATTTAGAATATATCCTTCAGTTAAAAATACAAACTATTGGGTATGATATGAAAAAAGAATCTCATAACCTCAACATTCATTACTGTGTTTCCCTTCTATACACTAATACCTTAAATCGAGTAGTTTTGAATCATACTTATGATAAATCTAAAGCTTATGTTCTTCTTGAAACAAATCCTGAAAATGACATTATTATATGTAAGTGATTCACATGGGTTCAAATTTATTTTCATAAAGAATGGGTAGTTTCATATCATAATCCTACTCAACAAATCCAAATCAATACCATTGATATCAAACAACACCATTCCTCTTCACTTATATTCTTTCGTTCTCATCATCCTCAATATAAATGTCACCATCCCATAATTACCTACATTCATCCTCCGTGTATGTGTACCCTAAAATTTCCTAATTATAATCAATTATTCAATCCTCTCACGACTTATCATCATCAGGTTCTCGCAACCCAACATGGAAAGGATTTCTAATTCGTTCCCTCAGCAGAAGCTAAGATAAATCCTTTCCTGCCAAGAACAAACCTCCCATTTGAATCTAAAATATGCTAAGACACATATTTCTCTCAGAATTCAAATAATTATTCTATTCACCAAGATACTATAGTCCTAGAGAATGTCAAAATCCCACATGGAACCAGTTGTTATACTTTCATAGAAAAAATATCACCAATGCTTGCAGAAACAATGTCATAAAATTCACCCTAATCATAATGATATAGCTCTTCAGTTAATTCACTCTCAAAGAACTCTTGAAATCATCCAGGGAGTGTTGAGATATGTTTTACTTTCCACAAATTATTGTCAGAATGATCTACATTCTGAATTCTTAACACTCATTCTCTATGGAACTCTTCATACTTAATTAGGCTTTTTCATTTTGTGTTTAATAAGAAATGGGTATTATTGCATTATTTGAACTTCTTTGATATGCCCTAGTACTTATATATTTCTGCAGTGATACATCCTATGAGGTTAGATTTGTCCTTACCATCTTGGGTATTTATAGGAGACTTATCCCATAGGTTCCAAATATTAGGTTTGGTCTTTCTATTCCACCAATTTTGGAGAGAACCAATAAATCTTGAAATTATCATTCTACGTGTAGTAGTAGGATCTAGTTTTCCTGCAGCAATATAGGTGCTATATGAAATTTACATTCTGTCAATCATGACCTCTATTTGGTGTTTTCTATAGAAATCCAAGTTCCATTCATAAGAATTATTACCATCCCATGATGTTTGGTATTCTCTATTTGGGGAATCATCCAAATTAGGAGAAGGGATTCTCTTTTGGAAGTATGGTATTCTTTCATGTACCAAAAATGCTTGTAGCTCTGCTAAATTATGAGTAGTTTTGACTATTTGGACATAAATGTCCCAAGGGTATGTCCTTTCAAGAGAGAATTTCGTCTTCGGGATTTCTTTGAGAGATTTGTTTTTCTCCTTGTCTTTTTTCTAATCTTATGGAGGAGGTAGGAGGAAATGAAATCTTTGTGTGGAAATGTCAAACTTATTAGTATATAGTTTAGGGATATGTTTCAAGCTATCTATAAATTTATTTATTTTTAATAGATATTTCTAGTTATGTTTAGTACAATGTTTACCATAGACGTGACTTCTACTAAGGAAGTTTCAATATTTTCATCATGTTGGATGATTTGTCCCATGATACTTTTCTTTCCATTCAACATTTCTTCTGGGTTTCCATCCAGAAAGTTTTTCAATTGTCCTAAATATTCTTTATTGGAAAATCTTCTCTATGTTCATAGGAGACTCCTTATGGGTGAGTATTATTAGATTATTGAGGTATTCTACCTGTCCTCTAGAAGCATAACTTACAGAATGTATTTGTGTTGCAAGACCTCTTAATGCAATATTTGTCCAACTTCCTTGATGTAATTCTTTTTTGTTTTATCCTCTTTGGATGACATAAGGGACTGCTAGGACATGTTCTTCATTCTCTTCCCTTGGAATGAGAATTGGCTTAATAGGGAGAAAATGGGAATTAGTGAAAGTCTCTCCTCATTTGGTGTGTTCCCATTTATGACTAGATTCTATTTCCTTATGAGAAGATTATGCTCCATATTAGGCCATATTTATCCAATATTGTCCCATGTATCTCTTGATATCCATTCATTTTTATTTATAATATGGAATTTACATTCTTTGACCAATATTTGCTTCTATTATGTAGAGTAATTAGATCCCAAACTCTTCAAAATATTCTTGAGTAAATAGATCCCAATCTATCATGCTTTTCATAAATGTGCTTTCTAGTATATAGGGACTTGATCCCTTTTTTTCCCAGGAACTATGTGATGTCATCAACTGAGGGATGATATACATTCCATGGAATGGGACTAAATCTATATGAATGGATTTCGAAGTGTTGTTGTAGCTATATATATTTTTGATTTGTCTAGCTGCATGCCTCAGGTATTTATTAGCTTTCCTATTCTATCCGCCGGGAATTTTATATCCTAGACTTGAATGATCTTATTTATGTATTGAAATAGGGTCTTCTTGTAGTTATTGAATTATCTTTCATTCCTTCTAATATTGTTTCCATTCTACAATTTATTCTTCTACCCAAACCAAATTGCATAATGGAAATAGAAAAAATAATCCCTCATTGTCATCATCTTTTCTTGAAAGTGTATATTCCACCGCATTATGTTGTCAACTTTTGTATATAATTTCAAATTCATAACCTCCCATATTTGTAACCCATTTTTATTTCTCTTCTAAAGAGAAACATTCTTCCATTAAGTACTTAAGACTATCATGATTTTTTCTTATCTTGAACCATCTTCTTATTAGGTAAGGACCCATTTTTTATCTGCATGAAACATGGACACCCATTCCTTTTCATAAATTGATTTTAGTAATTTTTTTACTTTAAGTCGTAAACTTTCAAAGGCAAGTGGCATTTCTTCTTGCGTTAAAATTGCACCAATGTTATTCCCTCCAGCATCACATTCGACTATAATTTTTTTTTAAAGTCAAACGTGTCTAATACAAGAACTGTACACATAACCACTTTAAGTTTTTCAAAATCTTCAGTTTCTTCTTGAGTCCAAGAGAATGCCTAATTTTTTCAATAACCTTGTTAGAGATGATTCTATTTTACCATAATTCTTGATGAACTTATGGTATTAGCCTATCAATACTAAGAATCCTCTAATTTAGTTTTTGATACGGTCCACTTTAACACCTTCTTGAGATACAATATGACTTAAATATTCCACTTCATGAACCCCAAACAAACACTTACAAATCTTGGCATACATGTATTTCTCCTCCAACAATGTTAAGACATTGTCATCATGTTGTACATACTCTTCCAAAGATTTTTGATAGACTAATATATCATCAAAAAATAATAACAAAATTTTTGTAAGGGTTTAAAATTATATTTCACCAAGATTTGAAATGTGGAAGGTGCATTGGTATGGACAAATGGAAGCATAAAAAATTCATAATGACCTTGATGTGTTCTAAAGGTTGTTTTAATAATGTCTTATTTCCTCATTATAATTTGATGATATCCAAAATGAAGATCCAAATTGGTAAATAAAATTGATCCATATAATTCATCTAATAATTCATCAATGATAGGAATATGAAACTTATCTTTAAGGGTAATCTTAATGATCTCTATATAGTCCAGACAAATAAACTGCGGACCTTTGTTTTTATGAACCATCACTATTGGCATATAGAAATAACTTTGGTTGTGTTGAATGATGCTTGCATATAACATTTCTTGAACCCTATTTTCAATTTCATTCATTTTTGTATATGGGTATATGGAGGGTTTGATGTTAGGTGGTACACTTCCTAGACTTTGCAAGTGAAAAGAATAGTCATGATATCTAGTAGGTGGAATACCTTTAGACATTTCTCCAAATATCTTGGAATGATCATCAATATCATGTTGTAGATCCAATGGAGTATAGTGTATAAATGATTGAAAATATAATGATCACAATTGTGCAATTACTCCATGGTGTCTCTTTTTTAGTGATTTGGCCATGCTATTATAGCTTATCACTTTATAGACTTTCCCTATAATACATCTAAGTTTAATTTCCTTTCCTTGTAAAGATAATATCATGAAAATTTCGTGAAAATTAAGATCTATTGTTCCCAATGATTGTAGCTATTGGAACACTAGTATAACATCAACACCACCCATTTGGATTTCAATAAATGGAATATCCAATAAATAATTCCCCATAGTAATCTCAATACTTTGGAATTTTATTGAACAATTTATGGTACCTCCATACACAATTACTACTTTAATTCCAAGTGTTGTGTATACAAAGAAATAAAGACGTTTTTCTAGTTTTCAATTAATGAAGTTATGAGTACTACCAAAATTAATCAACATTGCTACATTTTCCTTTTTGATATGTTGTTTTAGCTAGATATTTTTAGGAGCAATGCAAGGAACCCAATGGATTGCTTGACTGCAGCATCCATCATATAACACATATCATCCATATAAGGAAAAATATTTATTATTTATAAATCATAACTTGTATTCCCGATATACATTTGGTGTGTATAATAATATACATAGGTGATAAGTTGTATCTCTTGGAATTGGATATGGAAACTAATAGATACAATATTACAATTAATAAATAAATGTATAATATCAAAAATATAAATAATTGAGAACTATGTTATCAATATACTTAGGTAAATTACAAGTCTTCCCTATTTCAAAATGCTTTATCCTCAAAGCGTATTCTATAATTGTCTCTTAATATGGTTGAAGAAAGAAAATTATATTTGGTTCTAATCCTTGAACAATATTGTTGCATAGAATAAGGATAAATCCATCTAATGAAAAGAGTCTTGATTCAAAAAAAATTGATGTTTTTTTTGAGATCTAGATAGATGTTCAAATGTTGTGATATGTGAGAACATTGCTAGGATTTGTATTTTGATTTTTATGTGCTACATTTCCCATAATTAGGGAGATAATTTGATGCGCTAATATGTTGATATTTCTATTGCTACTAGAACTACTACCCCATTTTTTTTGTGATTTAGGGCCCATACTCAGAAATTTAGCTTTTAAAACTTTCCTAGACTACCCTTTCTCTTTGAAGATACTTTCCATGACTTAGTTTATTTTTCACAAGTTAGAAAAATACTTTTGTCAAGAGTTAGAACTCAGGTCTTTTACCCAAAGTGTCGACTGAACTCATCGATTTTGGCCGACATGTAAGAGAAACTCGTGATTTCCATCCGATTTTTTTCTTGAGTCTCGAAAATTTTTGTTGAGTTTGTTGATGTCGATGAAACTCAGACATTAGAGCCGATATTAAAGGCGGGGTGATCCTTATCTTTTCGCCAATTTTTTAATTGAGGTCTTTTCGAAGGTTGTCAGGAGATATTTTTATTTTTTTGCCGACAGTATCGGGTAAGCTCAGGGAGTTGAGCCGATTTGACTAGGGGGATTTATTTTTCCATATCCAACTTATGACCTTTCCATAGTTTTGTCGATAAGGTTTTGCAGGAGTTTTTATTGATTCTCAGCAATGGTGTTAGAAGAATTCCAATATTGGAGTGGACACTGTCATGGCTAATCTTGTTTTCACCCCGTTTAAGGTTTGGAGGATCCTGTCGATAGTCTTATCATCGGCAGGTGTGTCGAGTGCTACCCGATAAGGTTGAATCTAGTCTGTAAGTTCACTCGATAGTGTCACGGGCTCTTTATTTTTCCTTTCCGATAAGGTTTATAGCTTTGGCGCCAAATGGAATTTTTACCCTTGGGAATTTAATCAAAGATCGAGCACATTAATGTTGTTTTCGACATTTCTATATAAGCTGTGGAAGGCTTTTTCTATGAGTTGTTACCACTGCTGTTTTGAGCGCTCCAAACTGTATTTTTCCACCTGGAGTCCTCATGGACCGCTTGAGATCATTTTTCTTGCCAACTGTCAAGCCACCATTTTCCAGGTAGGCTCCGGACCTCATCATGGTTGCGTTTTTTTTTATTTCGGTTTGGTAAAACAGTGTTTGAGAAGCTTTTGCATGTATGGGATTAGGGTTTTTTCAAGCCATATTGTTTTTAAGTTTTTATTGATCCTATAGGGTTTCATTTCATTTTTCTTTGGGCTCACTGACCTCTAGATTATTTTCCCGAAGTGAGGATGCACTAGAATCCTCAGCTTCCCTGTGTTTTATTTTGATCATAGGGAGGGTTTCTCACCTGATATGCACCACCCGTATTCATCGCTTAGGCCATGGACATTGGTGTGTCAAGTGTTTTCATTGGTGAGGGTTTGACTAATCGAGCGTTTCGTCGAGTGTTCCTCCTTTGGTTCATATTTATGTTTAATGAGAGGGGATGGTACCACCATTGGATGACATAAGGTTTTCAAGAGGATCCTCTGGCTGTGAAGATAGACTAGGGTTTTTCATGAGTTTCCCTGGTTTGCAAAGTCATCGTAGGGTTTTTTCAGCTCATGCAAGGGAAAGCCCTAGCATGTTCTATTTTAAAGTGAAGTGTTTTAGTCGAGCTAGTAGGAAAACCTAGTAAGGTCGATATTGATTCAATGCACCTGGGGTGTTTTATTTTCATATCCTGGAGTCTAAATCCTATGGCAGCATGTAGAGCTTGATTTTGAACTGATCTAGATGTGACCTATTTTTCACCTTCTGATATTTTGGGGAGTAGCTGAATAACCTTTATTTTGTGTCACATTTCCATCTAAGATGTTTAAAGATGATTTGGTAAGTACATTTTATTGTTGAATACACTCTTATATGTTGTTATCTACGTTTGATTTACCTTAATGATAGTTGTGCATCTCAGTGTATTCTATTGATGATGCATCCATGATTTTGATCACAATAACTCTAAGACATGACTTGATGTGTTTATGTTGTAGCCTCAATCCTCATACAACACCATGCCTAAGAAAGGAAAAAATAAATCTAAGGTCACGGGAGAAGATTTAAACATGGATATGTTACCCACAATGGAAATTAATTATGAGGACACAAAATCCATCACATGCATGGAACCAGAATTTAAGTGGGGACAAATTTACCAAATGATCAAAGACAAGATCATCCTAGATGTAGTCTTAGAGGACATACCATTGTATGTAAACATAAAAAATTCCTCCATCACAAAATTAGCTACATGCCCTGAGCTTTCCCCCTGTGCTGAGGTGATTGGAAGGATCCTATCTCGGGTAGAATCAAATACTATGATCATGTCAAACATAGAAAAAGAACCTTTTGCTTCCTTCAACCGTACATACATTGACAATGCCTACAAGCTACCAACACCCCAGGTTCATATGACAGATAAATGGGTAGGGGATATGGATTTGGATTTGTTTGGCTGTGTTAAGCAAATGATGATATTTGGGAAGCAATTTCTCCATAAATCCTCAGGAGAATACGAGACTACCGATTTGTGCACCCCATACTGACTCATAGCCCCGATGCTAAATCGGATCTTCGGCCAGGCTAACGGGAGTTTCTATAAGATGAGTTGGGTTCCACTGATATATTATGTAGCCATGCAAGGCACACTGATATAGTGGCAGATAGATTGTCATTGTGCATAGTTGCAGCATTAGGAGGTCTGACCCAAAAAAAATATGAGTTCTACATGAGCTCATTTTTTATTGACTATATCTTATGTATGCACCCATTCCCAAAGCTGAGTTGTGATTGGGATCCTGCTAGGACTCTTGTGTACACCATGTATCAGATCTTGTGGGCACACAAGTATTTCATCTTTTACAAGTCTATCTATGAATATTTTTTGTTGCCATTATATCAACTAATTTTTCTGAAAGAATGAAATTTCATGTACGAAGGAGCACTAGAGATGGTAAGTGAATATGGGGATTACTATTTCTCCAAGGAAGGCTTGTATTTGAGGAGGTATGGAGGATCCAAGGCTACTTCACTACTACCAAGATATGCCACTGATTATGTCATCCATAAGGAGGTGGTAATATTGTTGTACATAGATGGTGTCAGGAACTTCCTATTTGATATGAAGAAAGTTGTCTACCCACCGCTACCATTTTTCATTGGTATTTATAAGTTTACTAAGGTGAAGAGTGCCCCAGACTTTGTAAGAGAAATAGAAAATTTTCATTTCGGAGAGAAAATTTTCCATAGAAACAACTCGTGGGACAAAGTTTCAAAGTACTGTGCATCTGTAGGGGTACATTTTGAATAATCTGATCAATTTGATAAGGATGAATAGATATACCGAAATGCATGTAACATGACTGCATTGAACAAGCGGTCCAGGAAGAAAATCATGACCACAGGTGGTGAAGACACCAGCAATGGCACCTCTGAATAGCAGAAATAGAAAGAAGAAGCTTCCAAGAAGAAGGAAGAAGAAGCCCGAAGGTTACTTGAAGAAGCAGAGGAATTAATAGTTGAGGAGGAACAAAGGCATAAAGAAGAAGAAGAACAAAGGCAGAAATAAGAAGAATCCCAAAGGAAAAGGGAAGAAGAAGAAAGGATGCAAAAGGAACAAGCTGACAAAACAAGAGAAGAAGCAGAGAAGGCAGCTGAAGAACTGAAAAGGAATGATTCAGAAGACCAGGACATAGAGAATCTAGAGTAGGACCAAGACCATGACAATCCATTTGATTCTTTTATCCCATGAGGTAGCACAATGACATGAATCCAAGTTCCCCCAGTAGATCTTGGATTGGTACCATTCATCCCATCTCATAAACATGTTGTGGCTAACTTAGACACAATTTTCTTTTACAAGAATAAGAAAATAATTGTAAGAAGGTCAAAGAAGAGGTTGAAAGTAGGTGATGAACCTGTAGAATTCATGGTGATGGAAAAGACAGTCTTGCAACCTAAATTCAAACTATTAACCCAACCAATGGATGTGATATACAGTGCTCTGTTCGAAGGTGACATGACTCGACTGCTGCCAAAGATAACATCTTTTCTTGTCCAGCTTTTTGGTTTTTTGATTTTTTTGGACTTTGTCAAATATTTTGAAAATCTTGAAAAAGAATAAAAATTCTTTATAGTTACATACTAGGAGGAGACGAGTGTCAAGGGACAAACAAACTAGTTCCAAGCAGCGTAACATACCTATGCTCAATGCAAGGACACACGTGTAGGATAGAGACACTCGAGGGAAAGTCCCCTCCCAGTAAAAATAGGGAATCAAGCTACAAAGGATATACAAAATGGCTCTACATGGCTAGACATGAGACAAGCTCGGGCTATATGGATGATACTCAAAGTCAGGGAAGTCGGCATAAGGCTTAATGAGGCAGGCAAAGCTCATGATAATGCAATTACAACTTGACATAAGGGAGTCCCAAGGAAACAGGCCAGCAAAAAGATCAAGAGGAGTATGAGGCTCTTGCGAAAAGACATGGCGATACTATACAATGGAATCCCACACCCTAAAGGACAAAATGTCGGCATGGGCATTAAATACAAACAAAGAGCTAACTAGGGCACCCATGTAAGGTCAAACTCTACCATTCACATCATGTCACTTCTAAAACAACAAGAAGGTTCCGTGACAAGATAGAATGGGTTCATACCAAAGGTTATAATGAAATGGTCATAAGGTCATGCAAAATGAAAATGGAGGTGAAATCTAACCTATATGCCAGTTTAAACATCCTACCTGAAATTAGCACGAATGGGTCAAAACAATGGTCGAAACGACGCTCAAAACGGTCTCCTACATCATCATATTAGTAAAAAACAATCGAAAAGGGTTAGAAATGGTTCAAAACTATAGAAAGGGGGTAAAAATTTTCAAAATTTTGAAATTTTTTCTATAAATAGTAGAAAGTTCAAAAATTATATATCATTTTAAATTTTTACCCAATTGAGTTCAGAGCTTCAAACGCGAATTCCGAGAGTTTCGTCCGGTGAAATCCAACTCCGTTTTTTCCAGGTAACTTCCCATGCCATGCTCTTCCATTTGCGTGTAAATTTTTTCAATTTCCATGGTCAAAATCAATTTCTAGTCCATTCTAAGATAGTCGCTTCGGCCCACGTGGAAATAGGGGATGTACGTGGGTTTGGAAAAATGGCCCAAACCCACGTACATATGCGGATGTTTTGCAAATAGTTGCATATGCGGCCGCGTTTGAGGTATTTTAAGACAAATATTGACCAAAACTTAATGTAAATTAGTAGGATGGTTCTAGAATGGAGGGAGAGAGAACATGAGGATGTAGAGGAAGCTGTACAGGGCGATCTAATGGCTCAATAATCTCTACATGCATGTGGGCTATATAATTTTTGGTGTCTTGGCAGCCTGAAGGCCAAACCAAGACTGCTGCAGATGCTAGTAGACTACTGGGATCCTGACTCAGAGTCCTTTTAGATTGACGGAATATCCCTCACAATCAAGGTGGAGGACATATACTTCATTACAGGATTTTCCCGATGGGAAGAGGTGGTGAACCTATGCTCTCGCGGGCCCAAAGGTGGCCTCCCCATTGATGAGTATATTGCAGTATACTATTTTCTGGACACGGAGAAGGCTGGGAGTCAGATCTTGACAAAATCCATTCATGTACTAGGCCTGAAGGCGATACTATTGTCACTCAGCAGGATAGTAGGGCTATCCTCACTCCACCTGACCTCGCGGCCATTGATGTTCGATGCAGTGGAGTGCATGAGACCAACAGTTTACAATTGGAGTACTGCACTATTGAGTAACATGAAGTAGGAACAAAGTGATTGCAAGATGGGAAAGGTACAAAACTTCAGTTTCAACAATATACTCAGCATGTTCTTCTTCGAGCGTGTTCTGTGGCTAAGCTCTAGAGTTGACGTTCCTCCTCATGGGGTTCGAGATCCAGCCCAGCAACGTTGGGCAGATGCTATGCATAGACTGGGCAGAGGTAGGGTGTCCAAACCCTACCCAGCTGATTTATTTCCATGGTAGTGGCGGGAGATAGTTGTCATCGATGATTAACCCTATGCGGGGATAGATTTTCGAAGAGATCCCGACATGCCCCTACCTCCAAGAGCAGCATACGGTGACATTGGTAACGAATCCCAACCCTCTTTTTAAATTTTTTTTGAATTATTTAATTTTTTTTTCTTTTTTCTTTTTTGATATATGGAACCAAAAGACATGTTTTTGTGTGACAACACATAGTGACAACCTGTCATATGTATGCATATGTAGGACCATGGTGGCATGATGGTTTCCCTCGTCATAGACGAAGGGGACGAGGAGATGACATCATGGGTGTGGATGCGGAGCAGATGCTCCAAATCATCCACACAAACTTTGTGCGGCTGACACATAGAGTACTAATGGCCCAAGTCGAGGACTTTCCTGAGGACATGCAGCGTTAGGTGGTAGGTGTACCGCAAGCATGGGTGTAGTTGTTTCAACGACTAGCTAGATCCATAGTGAATTTCCATGATTAGAACCCTCCTCTTCATCCCCAGGCTTAGATACCTAAGAGTGACACATTTTTGTACTACCATGTATTATATTTTGGTGGCTCAGAAGCCCCATTTTTGTATTACGACACGTATGTATTATGACATCACTTTTTGGATGTTTAATGAAAAACTTTTACGATGATCGATTTTATTTATTTACATGTGTAAAAATGTATGTTTGTGATGAGATTATGGTCTGTGAAACAAATGCCAATCTAACACATAGTTAGCATATGATTCAGCAACTTGATTATAAATTCTTGGAACATGTATGTAGGTTATGTTGTCAAATTTCCATTCTAACAATCTCACACATAAGAATCTTCGTAATAATGTTGGATCCCTAACATGATATAATCCATTTAGCTATGACACTACTAACTGTGAATCAAGATGTACCTCAAGAGAGAGAAAACCATGTGAAATGGCATCTCGTAGAAGCTCGATAATGGCACTATACTCAGAAACATTGTTTGAAGAGGGCTGTAAACATACACCTCCTGAAGACAATACCTAACCCATAGGAGTATAAACCACACAAGTAGCAGAGGCTGAGTGTTGAGTGTGATGGCTAGCACCATCAGTGAATCCTATATAGACGGAAGACTCCATTGACATATTCCATAAGAAATGAAAGATAATCAACAAACCCGATCACCATAAGAAAAACCTAACTATGCAAAACACTGTACAATAATATACAATGATCAGCCTGGCTAAAGATCATGCATAGTATTTTTTAAGATAGAGCCCATTTCTAGGCTCTGCCAAGGTTGTCCCCTTGTAATCTACTAGCTCATAGGTTCCCTTCTCTAACACATGTTTGACAATGCAAGGACCATGCCACATGGGATTAAACTTTCCTACCCCCAAGGGTTCTTTAGTTTGATCCCACAAAATGATCGAACCTCCTTCATTAAACCTCTTCAGATAGATAGATTAATCATACTGGACCTTAACGCAATGCTTATTTACTTCTAGAGCCACTAAGGCATCTTGGCACTCCTCATCAAGCTGCTCTAAGTGGACCAAACATTCCTCCAATGGGGAAGTGTCTGGTAAAAGCTCTATGGCTAGCTTCAGTGAAGGGATTTCACATTCAACCTGCAAGATAGACTCCACTCCATGTACAAGCTGATATGGAGAAAAACTAGTGGCAGTCTTAATAACGGTTCTATAAGCCCACAAAGTAGGATATAACATGATATCCTAGTTGGTCTTGCTTTTTGCGATGGTTCATTGGAGAATGGACTTAAGTGATTTGTTCATTGCTTCAACCTATCCATTCGCTTGAGGGTAATAAGAAGAGGAATTCTCCTGCTTATACCCTAACTTCGATGCCAACTCTTACATATTTCGATTTTGAAAGTGACTAGCATGGTCAGTGACAAGCTCCTTCGGAATACCAAACCAAGTAATGATCTGGTTGAATACAAAATGCACGGCTGTCTCACCATCGAATTTAACTGTGGGCATAGCCTCAGCCCATTTCGTGAAATAGTCAATAGCCACTATAATATGATGATGCCCCCCAGCTGAAGCTGGGTTGCAATCCATGAAATCAAGCCCCCAATTAGTGAAGGGACCGGTGGTGATAATCAGATGTAACAGGGTAGGATGTGATTGCATATTACATGCAAATACTTGGCAAGGGTGGCACTTCTTGACCGCATTGATACAATCTTTAAAGATTGATGGCTAGAAATAAACCTCTCTCAAGATTTTTTGGGCTGTAGAAAGCCCAGATAAATGACCACCACATGCCTCTCCATGGCAATCATTCAGCACAATCTCAGCCTCCTCATGAGTTAAACAACGACGTAAAATGAGATCTACCCCATGGAGATACGATGTGTTATCCACTATAAGGTAGTTCTTGGATACGTGACGTAACTGTCATCATTCATCCCATGAGAGGTGAGTAGGGACCTTCAATGTTTGTAAATATATGATGATATCCCCATACCATGGATCCAAATTTGAGATCAGGAAAATGTGCTCATCGACAAACGTATCTTCGCAAACTTCCTCCTCCTCCTCCCTTGGGAAATCAGATATAAGCTCCGCAAAAATCAACAAATTTTTTTATTTTGCCAAGACAAACTCGAGATAGAATTCTTGCAAGATGACAATACACTTATTATACTTTCCCTCAATCATCCTTCTAGTGAGGACAAACTGAAATGGATTGACATGGGCTACAACTAAGGTTTGGCGAAGGAGAATGTAGTGTCTCAATATTTGAACCACATGAACGGTAGCTAAGGCAAGCTTCTCCACATGGGAATAACGGATCTCCACATTTACAAGGTTTCAACTCAAATAATATATGACATGCTCATGGAGCTCCTCATCCTCCTGAACCAAAACCATACCAATCATCTCCATGGATGCGGCCACATAAAGCAAAACGTCACAGCTATAGTCGGGTGGACTAATTACGGGGGCTGATGCTAAGGCTTGTTTAAGTGCATCAAAGGAATCTTGGGCTCGCTCATCCCCAAAAAAGGTAGTTTCCTTCTTCAAAAGACGAATAAAGCCTTTAGTCAAATTGGCAAAGTTAACCATGAATCTCCGCAAGAAATTTGCCATGCCTTGCAAACATTGAAGATGTCCAATGTTTCTCGAGGGAGACAATTGAAGTATTGCCTCAACCTTTAAGGGATCGACTCTTATACCCTCCTTGGAGACAATGAGCCCTAACAAGTGACTAGACTTCATGAAAAAGATGCACTTATGAGGATTTAACCTAACCAAGTAATGGCGGCATCTTTCGAACACTAATCTCAAATTGTAGGAATGATGCATCCTCTGACGAGAATGAGTAGCAAGGTCATCCAAAAAGACTTCAATAATCGACTTGAGATCATGGAAAATCAAGGCCATAGCCTGCTGAAATGTGGCTCTAGCATTTTTAAGGATGGAAGGAATCTTCTGATATGAAAAGGTACCCCAAGGACAAATAAATGCAGTTTTATGTTGGTCCTCGAGTTTGATCTGGATCTGATTGTATCCAGAAAATCTGTCCATAAAGGAAAATACCTCACTTCCTACACACTCATCCAAAATTTGATCAATAAATGGTGTGGGAAATTTATCCTTAGGACAGGCATGATTCAAGTCATGGAAATCAGTGCATATACGGATCGCTTCCTACTTCTTATCAACCAGAACGAGGTTTGAAACCCACTCCATCAAGGGAACAGGATAGATAAAATCGGCATTTAACAGCTTTTCTATCTTTGCCTTAATCATGGGTGCTTTTCTAGGATTCACCGCACACAAGCATTGTCGATCAAGCTTCGCACCTGGGTAGGTCTTGATTTCATGTTCGACAATACGAGGGTCGATACTTGGCATTTCCTCATATGACCAAGCAAATATATCATGAAACTCTTTGAACAGCTTGGTATACTCTTGAATCTCAACATGGGAACATTCTTCCCCAATATAGACATTATCAATCTTTCAAGGATAGCGAGAGATATTGATAGGGATGGTAGGAGATATATTTGCCATGTTTCCATCATCCATCAGACCTGGAGAGCTCAATGGAACCATGGGACTACCAATTCTCTCACTAAGAATCTCCCTAAATTCCTCACACTCCAAATGGTCAAGCTCAGGAAGAAAATAAGATCTATGATGTAACTCTTCCCAAGGTGTCTCAACCCTAGACATGGCCTCAATAATAGCTTAATCTGATGGAAAAACACTATCAAGGCAATCATGTGTGTGAGAAGATTTAAATGCCCATGTAGGAAGCACATATGGGTCCTCCTCTTCCATCTGTGAAGAGGAAGGACTAGGCTCTGCAACACATTCAAGATTCACTTGATATGCTATCATTACTATAGGAAATGACACATCCATTTCGATAGGCTTACTTGAAGGACTCGGTGTAGGAAGGATCCAAGGATCTTCCATATGGGTAGTGCGAAAATACACCGAACTCAATGAAGACGAAGCCCCACCAAAACCAGACCAGATCATAAGAATGAGTGCAGGACAACTAAAGGTTTCCATAAGGGATGGATACATGCCAACACCCACACTCCCAGTTGCTGGGTAAGAATGATCGATAATCGGGATGGAAGCTCCCGACGATGCAGTAACACTCAGATTTTTTAAGGATGTCTGATCAATCGTAACAATATTCCCATTAAATGGAAAGCATACAACTCGAAATAGAGAAGAAGCTATAGCTTGCATACTATACATCCAATTCCTACCCAGTAACAGATTGTAATCAAGGGGTGCATCAACCACCTCAACCTCGATCTCAACAGTCTTCCATCCTGAATGGAACTTAAGAGAACGAAGAATCATGTGCTGCCGAAACAGTCTACCATCAAAGGTAGTCAACATGGTAGTGGATTTAGACAACTTGGGGGAACCCAAACCCTTCCAACATGACAAAGACATCACGGAAGCAACAACGCCTTCGTTAATCATAGTGCGTTTGACGGTCATGTTAAGACATTCTACATGAATCAAGAGAGACACATAGTAAGGAAAGCGAGGCTACAGTCTTGTGGTTTCAAATTTGATGACAGAGGAAGAGTTATCATCGTTAACAACAAGAGCAGGAAGCAAAGCCTTCCTTTGCGAAGGACAACTCTGAAGTACTTCAAGTGTAGACATCGCATAAGGAGTGTGGCCCAAATCCTTAATAATAGAGTAGTTCTGGGTGGCTCAGGAATTAGTATTATGTCCCGAATGCTTTAGGACTCCCTTACGAATGCGAGGTGTGACTTCAAGTTTATACACAGGGTTTTCAATATTGAAAGGACTCCTGGGTGGAGCAGGTTCCTTTCCATGGTCTGGTTGTGACGGACCATAGTCCTTTGCACGAGTCACAACCTTAGTAGCACGCACCATGTTGATGCAACCATGACCACTACTATCTTTAGGTGAATCTTGACCTCCACCAAACTAATCATGGGTCCTTGAGTTCATGTTTTGATTATGGGGTAAAGGATTGGTCAGCACAGTTGGGCCCTCTACTATGAACCTCAAGGCATTTTCCATACGAGGGCACAAGTGAGTGAGGTGGTCATCCTTACACAACTTGCAAGGAAACTTAACCTTACGTTTAGACTGCTTGCACCCCCTAGCATTACGGTAGTTCTTGTCATTAAAACTGGCATTTTCATTCCTATTCCCACCCTTACGATTGTTTTTACCCTTTTTCTTATTCCTTCCAGGTTGCTAGTTACCCTTCTGGCCCAACGATTGCACCGAAAGCACACTCATTGTTTGGGTGGGTTGAGATGAAGCCATGGCTTATCCTGAGGTAGATTGGTTGATAGACAATTGACTCACTTGTTGCACAACCGAATCCACAAGTTTGGTACTCATACAACCAACAATTCCATCAGCATGTGGTCCAAGTTTGACCTTAGGGTTGAAACTAGAATGCAGAGCATTAGGAATGATCTCATATAACAATATGGATTGATCATAAATGAAATCCAATTCCTGCACCCTAAAAATGGATTGTTCCTCATTCTAGACTCTGGATGTAGAAACACCCTTCACTATATAAGGTAGTAACAATTTAAGGAACCACTCGAGGAGAAACTTCGACGGTATGAAGGCTTTAATCAATCTCTTCTATCTATGCCACTCTTAGATATGGTCCGAGATATGTGTGGCCTTGTCCTCTTGTCCTGCTGAAATGTCAACAAGAGTTTCGTACCAACATTGTAATGCACTGGTAGTTGGAAGCACTTAAGAAAATTCATAGCTAGGTCATCAAACAAAATGAATGCCCCCCTAGGTAACTCTATGTACCATTTCGCTGTAGGCTCGGTGAGGGTGCGGTTAAACATCCTTAGACAGATCAAATAATCATATAAGGAATTAGAAGAGCACCAAAGGTGAAATGTAGTAACATGTTCACTAGGATCTTCTCTTGGTTTGCCCTCAAATTTGGGAATGTCCGAGGGAAGCTTGTTAG
Source organism: Pseudotsuga menziesii (assembly GCA_001517045.1). Taxonomy (NCBI): domain Eukaryota; kingdom Viridiplantae; phylum Streptophyta; class Pinopsida; order Pinales; family Pinaceae; genus Pseudotsuga; species Pseudotsuga menziesii. The sequence continues at coordinate 180,709 of LPNX011004592.1, read as the reverse complement.
GGACAACCGGCCAAGCCGAGTCATGAGATACCGGATCGTTCATTAATCTCGACAAGTCAGGTAAATTTAATGTTGTGAGGAAAGGGAGCCTAGGTTGAGCAGGTCGATGCCACGCTCCCTGATAGTTTTGGTTCACATAAGACTGATTACCGTAACCACCATGGGCATGGCCATAGTATCCTCCTCCCATTTGACCCATGTAGGGTGGCATGGAAGCACCATAATGTGGTGTGCCTTGACTATGTGGAGCTACAAAGCCATAATTCGGGGAGTAAGTGGGTTGTTGATACCCGTACCCATAAGGTGAATAAACCTGTCCATACTGCAGTCCATAATATTGTCCATGAGAAGCTCCATAAGATGTCCCATGAGATGTCCCATGATAAACTCCATAAGTAGGAATATAGGGAACTCCCTGCGATAGACTGTAGGACGTTCCAAAAGTAGGAATATGACCTCCCGAGAAAATAGGAGGTACTTGAATTTGAGACATGACTATGTGAGTAGCTGCAATATGAACATGACTAGTAGCAACATTCCGGCCCGAAGGACCATGTGAATGAGGGGGGGGAATAGCATTTGAAGAACTAGGAATACAGGACGAAGGGACATATGAAGTGATGTAAGTGGTATTCCCTATAGTCACTCATCTTGGTTCTGGTATCCAAATAGGAATACTAACACCAAGTCTAGGACAAACATGTGATGTAGCCTCCACCACCGGGATGGAGGGTACAATGTGACTCGTGTTCCCAAATATCTCCACATGGAAAGGAATAGGAGTGCCCCCAGGTGTAGTGTTAGGTTCAAATTCCAACTCGGCATGCTGTGCCGGATCATGTGCAAGGATACCAGACATGCCATAACTAACATAACTAGTTCTCGTAGGTTCATGATGAGTCTCATCGCCCGAAAGCCAATATCAACGACCTGTGAATGAGGGATCATACCCAGAGTGTGTAGGTATATTAGGTGAAGGATCATATACAGGAATCGAATCTTCTTCCCCAACATCGTGAGGTGGAGAAGACAACTCAGGAATTTCATTTTCATGATCTCTCATCGTGTGTGAATCAATGTGAGAAGTAGTCCTCTTGGATTGTCTGTTTCTCTCTCCCAAAGGAGGAGGAGATGTAGAAGGCAGAAGTCCTGCTAAACAAAGAGAATGGCGAAGTGCCGCACCTGAATCCACAATGACTCAAAAAATGGAAAATACTCTTCTAATTATGCAAAGCCTAAGAAATATAGCATGCACAGAGCATACACCTATATAATCTAAAGCCAATCATAAGAAAACAAGGGTAGGATATGTGAGCTCCTGAATGAAGCAGGTATGTCTCGTCTAGGAGAGGATTGAGACTCCCATACACAACAAGTGGAGGTTCGTAACCAATTATTGTGGCCCTCAGCTTCAATGCATATAGAGACTGTGCTGTCTGACCCCAACCTAGCTGGGACACCTGCAAAATAACCCCTGCAAAGTACCCCCTTGAAAACCTAGGTAAGGCAACTAAGGTCACCTCAATATAATCAGATCTCAGGCGGACAGTCGCAGGTGGTATTGATCGTATGGGTAGGGCAGCAAATCCTGAAACTCTCGAAAGAGCCCCCAGATATGAATACAATCCTGGAAATATCTCGGGTGCTACTCAGTTATGACTGGAGGTCATCCCAATCAATAACCGCTCACCCTTCCTTGTGCTTGACTCCCTTGTAAGAGGAGGATCCCGAGAAACACTAATTATACCAAGGAATTTCACATTCTCACCTGGACAGACACATACATGTTTTGTTTAGTGGTCTTAGAGAATTTACTCACAATGACCTATTCCAAGACCCTAAAACCTAATCTTGTTGGTGTACCCTATAAAAGAAAATAGTGTAATCCATTTTAATTAAGCATTGATTTTACTTGGATTATTACTCAAAAAGGTAGATGATCGTGAAACAATGGTGTTATGAAGCAACATGAAGTAAAATGCACACCTATGGGTTCGATCCCCAGCAGAGTCACCAAAGTTGTTAGCGGGAATATTTCACCTTTTGTAGACAGTAACGTGTTCCACTGGTCTGAATGGTTCAAATCCAGAACAAATGAATGAAAAAGGTTGAAGACCCCCCCTGGACGCCGCAAATACCTAGAATTCCTGCTTCGATAGTAAACCTATGTACCTGCAATCAAATTAAACATGAAAACACATCAAAGCTACTAGAACATAATCTATTAATCCATGTTAGTGACTAAGGAATCCAACAACATTTACATGTAAAATCAAACAACAACAGTAAAGTGGGACGGAAATCATCTTTGTATTAAGATTAAAATGGAGAAGTTTACAACCAATTAAGCCTTAGTGTTGACATGCATCTCCATGAAACCAAAACTTTCATCCCCATAAGCTCCAACTTTTCTCTCTATGATCTCCAATGGCTTGGTCCAAGTGGTCAATCCAACAGCATAACAATACTTCAATGGTTCTCCCCTCAACCATGGACATGAGCTTGTATTTATAAGGTTCAATGGATAGGAATGGTTGAGAGATTTGTGGATGAGGTGGCCTCTAAGATCCTGGGATGAGGGATCAAGCTCAACTGACCCACAATGATAGGGATAAGGGAGGACATGAGGCTCATGATCTAGAAGCTTCGAGAATCCTCTATTTCTCCCCTTTTACCTAGGGTACCACGTTTCTCCACTTATGATAGAGCGTTCCAGGTAAGAACTGCTTATGGACCAAGGGAAACAGGCAGTGGCACCGCTTATGGAAAATAGCAGAAAGTGTTGATGTATTTGTAACTTCAGAATGTATTCATCTATGTATCTTATGTCTTGTAACCTGATGTTTATTCCGGGATGTACCAATTATGTAATTGAGTCATGTTGTCATGCCCCGATGTTTCGATCGAGAGGATCTATTATGTAAACAAGTCATGTCAAGTCATAGTGGGTAACCCTCCAATTGTCTAAGGGTTAAAGTCCCCAAAGTTTCAGGGCCCTAGGGTTATTAGACTGTCCTAGTAGAGTTCGGCCCTAGTAAAGTTTTAGTCATGCCGGGATTAGTATAAATAGAGAACAGGAGTCTCTATTTATCACACAACTCATCCACACTCAAGTGGAGCGCATAGTTGAGGAAGGAGAAGACATTGGGGCTAGACAAGAAGAAGATTACTGCTGTCAGGATATCACTTACTGTTTTGGGCTTTTCTATTTTGGTGTTGATTCTATATTTGAGGAAGTTGCAGGGTTTTCTCCTTTATGGTTTCCCTGAGGAAAAACACTGTGTTCACTGTCTCTTGTGTTTGATTGTTGTGCTTGTTATTCTCTTAGTTAAAGATCCTAATAATGCTAGATTAATGCTGAAACACTAACATGGTATCAGAGCTAACCTGAGAAGAAGACACTGTGCAGCCGCGGGAACTAGGGCTTCCTAGTTTTTGGATCTTCCTCCATAGATTTTCAGTAAAAGTAAGGTGGAATAACTCTCCTCCCTAGGGCGCATCTTTCTGTCAAAGCAGAATCCAATTCTGAGGTTTTTCATTTTTGGACCTATCACTGCTGTCAGAAATTAGGGATTTTCACAGAAGAGGAATTTTTTAGTGAGCCCAGGCCTGGATTGATCTCCTCCCCAAAATCGAAGTTAGGGACATATTTCAAGGCATTTGGGTGGACATAACTCCGGAAAATCAAAACCCTAATTTGCTCCTAATCCAGTACTGCAAGATTTCAGCTCAAGTTCCAGATCCGACATCTTGAACCTGGTAAGATCTAAAATCTTTTGTATTTCCATTTGAGGTTCTCCATTAATATGTCTCATCATACTAAGCTTGATGAAAATCTTGAGGGAGCTGATAACTTCCGAGCCTGGAAGTATATGATCTCCCTGGTCCTGGAAGAAAATGAGTTAGACTCCTACATCCATGAGGAGGTTCCATTTCCAAAGGGTGATGAGGCAAAGGCCTTACATAAGAAGAAGATGGTTATGGAAAAGAGGATCATTGTTGATTCTATCAAGGATCACCTTATCCCACAGGTGTCCTCTCTCAAGACACCTAAAGCTATGTTTGATGCCCTAACCAAATTGTTTGAAGGGAAGAACATAAATCGGAAGATGACTCTGAGAAATCAACTAAAGAATGTGAAGATCCAGAATGCAGAGACCATCCAATCTTACTTCACAAGGGTTTCTTAGATCAAGGAACAATTGGAAGCAGTAGATGAAGAAGTGGAGAATGTAGAAATTGTGATGACCACCTTGAAAGGTCTTCCTAGGGCATGGGACTCTTTCATTCAAGGGATCTGTGCTAGAAAGAAGTTAGTCAAGTTCAACAGACTGTGGGAAGAATGCTCTCAAGAAGAAGCTCAGCTAGCAGCTCGAGAAGAGAATATGGGAAGTGAAGATCAAGCTCTCAAAGTACAATCCAAGAAATCCAGATCCAGCCATCACAGAAGTAAGTACTCTCATCACAAGAATAACTCTAGAAAGCCTAGAGATAAGTCTAAATTCATTTGCTATACATGTGATAAAAAAGGACACTTTGCTAGAGATTGTCCTAAGAACAAAAGTAGTCCTCCCAAGAAGAAGGGAAGCAAAATAAGACATCATGCTCATGCTGTAAAGGATGATGAACCATCCAAGAAGAGATCCAGATATGAAAGTGAAGATTCTTCAAGCGAGGATGAATATTTTTTGATCTCCGCTCTCACGGGAAACATTACTCATGGAAGTGATGATTGGCTTATTGATAGTGGGGTCTCCAAACATATGACTGGATTCAAGGAATCCTTTGTGAAGCTCTCAGAACATGAATCACCTCACAAGGTGAAGCTAGGAGATGACTACCAATATCCAATAAAAGGTAGTGGGGAATCTTCCTATAAACTAGACTCTGGTAAGTCTCTAACAATGAAGGAAGTATTGTTTGTGCCAAAACTCATGAAGAACCTTCTCTCCATATCAGAATTGGATGCAAAAGGAATGAGGGTTACATTCATAGATGGTCAAGTCATCATGTGGCCAAAAGGAAAGACTATTGATGATGCAATAGTGATCAGTGAACAAGATGGAGGTTTGTACAAATTAAAGGGCCATCCAGAACAAGCCTTGGTCCATGAAACAGTAGAGCCAAGTGAACTTTGGCATAGAAGGCTTGCACATGTGCATTACAAAGCACTACCTCTTGCGAGAAAAGCTGTTGAAGTTCTTCCAGAAATGAAAGCAAAACATGACGGGGTCTGCAAAGGATGTGAGAAAGGGAAGAACACAAAGAAGAAATTTCCAAGTAGCGAAAGCAAGGCAAAATAAATCTTGGAAATCATCCATTCCGATGTATGCGGTCCTATGTCATCCAAATCTCTAAGCGGGTATGCATATTATGTTTCTTTTATTGATGAATTCTCTAGGAAGACATGGGTTTACTTCATGAAGAACAAAGATGAAGTATTCAGAAAATTCAAGGAATTCAAATCCTTGATCGAGAACCATACTAAAAAGAAGATTAAGACTTTACGATCAGATAATGGTGGAGAATTCACTTCAAATGAATTCAAAGAGCTATGTAAAGAATCAGGGATTAAGAGGGATTTTTCCACTCCTTGTAATCCACAACAGAATGGGATTGTAGAACAGAAGAACAGAACTATCATGTAAGCTGTTAAAGCAATGCTTCATGATCAAGATCTTCCTATGCATCTTTGGGTGGAAGCTGCTAGAATAGCGGTGTATGTACAGAACCGTACTCCACATAGAGTACTCAAGAACAAGACTCCTAAAGAAGTCTTCTCCAGCAAGAAACTAGAAGTTAGCCATATCAGAATATTCGGCTGTCCTGTGTACATACACATTCCAAAAGAAAAGAGAACAAAATTAGATCCTTCAGGAAAGAAGGGCATATTTGTGGGATACTCTGAAATATCGAAGGCTTACAGGATCTATTTCCCAGGGTACAAGAAGATTTAAATCAGTAGGGATCTAACATTTGATGAAGACACAGCTTACAACAAATCCAGAAAGAGACCTACTAAAGAACCTAAAGAAGCAGAAGCACCTAGAATCCATGAAACAACCATGAATGAAGAAATTCAAGAAGAAGATCGAGAAGTTGAAGAACCACAAAGACCTATAGATCCGCCTCTGGAGAAGAATCCTCACAAGAGGAAACCTACTTGGGTACAAGAACTTGTCCAAGGTGTGGAAAGATATGGGGCTCCAGAAGAGAATCATAGAGAAAGAAAGAGAACCAGATCCTACTTTGGGTATGTAGCTTTACTATGTGATTTCATTGATAAAGAACCTTCAAGTTATGAAGAAGCGGCAAAACAGAAAGAATGGAAGGATGCTATGATCAAAGAATATCAGTCGATCATGAAGAATGATGTTTGGGATGTTGTCCCAAGACCAAAAGAGAAGTCAGTTGTGACTTCCAAATGGATCTACAAGATCAAGCATACTGCAAACTGTAGCATTGAAAAATATAAGGCAAGATTTGTGGCTCGGGGTTTCTCTCAGAAAGAAGGAATAGACTATGAAGAAACCTTTGCACCTATAGCCAGATACACTTCCATCAGATCAGTATTTTCTCTGGCTGCAGTGATGAAATGGAAGATACACTAGATGGATGTCAAGACTGCTTTCTTGAATGGTGTAGTAGAAGAGGAAGTGTATGTAGAGCAGCCACTCGGTTTTGAGACACATGACAGGGAGTCTCATGTATGCAGATTGAAGAAAGCCCTGTATGGTTTGAAACAGGCACCCTAGACCTGCTACAACAGAATTAATAGCTTTCTATCCAATTTGGGCTTTACCAAGAGTAAAGCAGATTCCAACCTTTACTACAAGGTTGAGGATGGCAACCTAGTGATGCTTCTACTATATGTAGATGATCTATTTGTGATAGGCATAGATGGGTTGATTACTAATACGAAGAGAAAGCTTGTTGCTGAGTTTGAGATGAAGGACTTGGGTATGATGCATTAGTTTCTAGGTATGGAGGTGTGGCAGAGCTCAGGTGGAATCTTCCTTGGACAAGGGAAGTATGCAGTAGAGATCCTAAAGAGATTTGGGATGATGGACTGCAAGACTATGGCCACACCTATGGCATCGAACCTGAATCTATTGAGTGATGCTTCATCAGAGACGGTTGATGCCACGATGTATCGTCAGATGATTAGGTCCTTGATGTACTTGACGAACACAAGACCAGACATTTGCTTTGCTGTGAACATCTTGAGCCAGTTCTTGATAGATCCGAGAAATGTTCACTTGATTGCTGCAAAGCATATTCTGAGGTACTTGAGGGGTACAGTTGATTATGGGCTCAAGTATGATGCGAATTAGAAGATTAACCTGGAGGGTTATGTTGATTCATATTGGGCAAGCAGTGCCATTGATAGGAAGAGCACTTTAGGATGTTGCTTCAGTATGGGATCAGGTGTGATCTCTTGGTTTAGCAGGAAGCAATCGTGTGTGGCACTAAGTATAGCTGAAGCAGAGTATGTCACAGCTTGTTCAGCTAGTTGTGAGGCAGTATGGCTGTAGAAGCTACTGTCTAATATATTTGATCTCCAGTTAGATGCTACTTGTATACATTGTGACAACCAGAGTTGCGTGAAGTTGTCAGAGAATCCAGTGTTCCATGACAAGTCTAAACATATCGAGATCAAGTATCACTATATCAGGGATATGGTGCATAGGGGAGTAGTGAAGCTCCAGTATATTGCGATGGAGGAACATATAGCTGATGTATTGACGAAGCCATTGGCTAGGCTGAAGTTCGAGTACTTCAGGGAGAAGCTTGGTGTTCTCCAGATCGAGGTTTCCTCCAAGAGAAAGTGATGAGACCCATAGCCATTCTAACATGGTGAGAGGATTGGTTCCTTCCATGGTCAGATGTAAGGGCTGAGCCATTATGTCATGGTGAGAGGATTGCTTCCTTCCATGCCAGAGATGAGTGCTGGCCATTCTATTGAGTAGAATAGATGTAAGGGAAATTGCCATTCTTTGAATGGAGCTTCCTAGTGAGGTACCAGGAACACTCAGTCTAGGACTGAGTAGCCATTCTGATGTGATAGAGGGATGTGTTCCCACTTGATCAAATGTAAGGGCTGAACCATTCTGTCATGGCTAAAGGATTAGGTTCCTTCCATGTTATATGTGAGTGTTGGACATTCCGATGAGCAGGTCGGATGTAAGGGAAACTGCCATTCTAGGAATGGAGGCACCTGGTCAGTTACTAGGTAGCTCAGTCTAAGAATGGGGGCCATTCTGATGCGATGGTAGGATTAGTTCCTCCATGATCAGATGTGAGTGCATTCCCTTTCTGATGTGATTCCTCGTGCATGGTCAGAATGTAACTGTAGAGCCTTTCCAACAAAATGAGGTTGGATATAAGTGCTAAGAAATTCTAGCGCGATGTGTTTACACATGGTCAGATGTGAGTGCTGTGCCTTTCCGACAAGATGAGGTTGGATGTAAGTGCGGAGCCTTTTAGATGCGATGTGCTTGCACATGATCGAATATAAGTGCTGATCCTTTTTGACAAGATGAGGTCAAATGTGAGTGTTGGGACTTTCTAACAAGATGAGGTCAGATGTGAGTGCTGGGCATGCCTTTCTGACAAGATGTGGTCAGATGTAAGAGATAGGCGGGCCATTCTGACTTAAGTGTCAAATATAAGCGCTGATGAAGACCTACATGAAAGGTAGGCCTATAGGATTTACTCTGTAGAACTTCCTGTGACGAGAAGAATCAAGATAGCACCATTATGAGATAGCAGATGATGATCTAGACTTGATGATGATCTAGATCAAGTGATCCAGATGAGATGATTCAGACTTGATGACGATCCAGATCAAGTGATGATCCAGTTGTGATGATGATCTAGACTCGATGATCTAGATCAAGTGATCCAGATAAGATGATCTAGACTTGATGATGATGCAGATCGAGTGATGATCCAGCAGTGATGAGCCAGTAGTCATGATGATGCAGATCCCGTGATGAAGAGAAAGAAGATGACTTGAAAACTCGAAGATGAATAAGACTTGAAGAGAAAGAAAATGACTTGAAAACTCGAAGATGAAGAAGACTTGAAGAGAAAGAAGATGACTTGAAGACTTAAAGATGATGAGATGATCTAGTTGATGCAGAGAAGAAGACCAGTGCTAAAAATTATGTCAAAAGAATACCTTCCTAGTTAAGAGGGAGTGTTGATGTATTTGTAACTTCGGAATGTATTCATCTATGTATCTTATGTATTGTAACCCAATGTTTATTCCGGGATGTATCTATTATGTAATTGAGTCATGTTGTCATGCCTTGATGTTCCGATCGGGAGGATCTATTATGTAAACAAGTAATGTCAAGTCATAGTGGGTAACCCTCCAATTGTCTAAGGGTTAAAGTCCCCGCAAATTCGGGGCACTAGGGTTATTAGAATCTCCTAGTAGAGGTCAGCCCTAGTAGACTTTTAGTCATGTCGGGATTAGTATAAATAGAGAACAAGAGTCTCTATTTATCACAAAACTCATCCACACTCACGTGGAGCACATAGTTGAGGAAGGAGAAGACACTGGGGCTAGACAATAAGAAGATTACTGCTATCAGGATATCACTTACTATTTTGGGCTTTTCTATTTTGGTGCTGATTCTATCTTTGAGGAAGTTGCGAGGTTTTCTCCTTTATGGTTTCCCCGAGGAAAAACAATGTGTTCATTTTCTCTTGTGTTTGATTGTTGTTCTTGTTATTCTCTCAGTTAAAGATCCTAATAATGCTAGATTAATGTTGAAGCACTAACAGAAAAGTGGTGCGAGCAAGGAACCGCTCATGGCTAACAGGGAAAGCGTGGTGCTGAGCATTTTTATGTAGAATTGACAGAAAACATAAGTTTCCTCTCTAAGTGCTGGTATTAAGGGCAAGTAGGTGTGTCAAAGGTCTTATCACATGATGATGACAGGATTTTGGTATAACAACCGAACAATCAATGCAAATGCATTGTGTCGAATGAAAAATAGGGAATGCTACTATGTGAAATTCAAAATTTTATTCAAGTGACAAATGCAATCATTCCTATATGAAAGCCTAACTAATACTTCTCTAAGAAAACCTAGTGCAAATACTATGCAAAATGCAAAGTGCAAAGATGCATAATGATGCAAAGAAGCAAATATTTTTTAATTTTTTGAATAAAAATGAGATAATAAAGCAAAATAATGACTCTACCACCCCCAGACTCTACAAGCACTATCAAATAGCACCCACGCAAAGAAATAAGGTAAAAGAGACCTACTGCGCTAATCCTAAAATAAAAAATCGAAAATGCAATGACAAGAACATTCTAAAAAAAACAAAAAAAACCCTAAAAGGCGTCTCTGGTGAGAAACAGAAGTGTATACAGACTCTAGAAGCATCTAAGAAGACTCAGCAATCATAAAAAATCACCCAACAACAATTAATCTTCCTCTAAAAGGAAAAACTCATGGCATACGTGACTGTGTGCAGAAAACCTGCATATATACGCGGATATCTCAGTCAAAACTGTGTGTACACACGACTGTGAGGAAAAAACTCGCGTACAGGAAGAAAAAGAGATAAAAATGAAGGCAAACAGATAAGCTGAGACAAAATTGACTCCTATCAGAAACTACCAAGAAAACATACCCCCATACCCGACTCAGAAACAGAGAAATCAGATCAATTCAAGAACATTGAATGCCGATAAAAACCCCCAAAGGAAAAATGACTAGGACCTCCCCAGCGGAGTCACCAATTCTATTACGGAGAGAAATTCCTATGGCTTGGGGTACCACAACAGACATATTAAATCTAGAAATCAATCCTTCTCGATATCCAAGAGAAACCAAACATATAGAATAAAGGATCTCGATTCATACCTTATTCTGGACGGTTGATGTAGATCCCCGTTGAGCTTTTCCACTCTTGCTTGTATTATCAATTTGCTTCCTCAACATTCAACAAACAAGGCAAGCATGCTATATATAATTGTGTTAGACCTACTGTAGCATATATAATCAATAACATATAAGTATTTACAAGCATCCATGGATCAAATACTCATTTAAATACACATTAGTGGACAGGAAAAGATATTTCTATTGATATGAAATAGAGATTACAATAGTGACAACCTCTGTCGACACGTCTGCGAATCGGAGAAACTGAGTCCCCCACTCGGGCCTCCACCACTTCAATCCTCCATCTCTTGATAGCAAGCTCACAAGCAAAAGGAAATATTGGGAAGAATGCAAAGTGCTCCAAGGGACAAAGGGATGCAGACTCAAGTATAAGCTCCGGCAACAATGGACTATATTTTTCTTGCTCTTCAATTCCTCCCCTTTCAATGTATCCAAAGGGTTCCTTATATAGCTCTTCAATGGGGTAATGCAAGGTCAAATACGACCAATCTCAAGGCATATAGAAGGCCAAGAGATAAGTGACTCGGATCCACATCAAGGAAAACTCCAAAAATATTTGGCCTTTTGCACACATCCTGATGTACACGGTTTTAACGGTTAAATACGCATATATACCCGAGAAAGGGATTAAAATTCGCGTATGGCAATTATTGCATGTTTTTAGGGATGATATTGGAAACATTAGAGGTACAAAAATGGTCCATGGGGTCTAAAGAGTCTGTAGAGGGACAGGGAAGGCCATAAAAGTGTGATTCACCATGTGTGGTAAAATTAGTTGTAACACCTATGATTTTAAAAGAGCACGCCTTTCTTGTTGAGTCCTCTGTGACAAACTGACAGCCTTTTGGAGTTCCTCCATGTTTTTGACCTACAACTGCAACCCCTTGTTTTCTTCTCTAAAATTTGCGATCAACTTAACATATCCTTCGTTCTACTTTGTTGATAGAGCCAACTCGTAAGTTAACTGGTCTATTGTTGGTTGATGTGGTGTAGATGGCTTTGCCGACTATTTGGAATCTCGTGGAGGACTCACCTCCCTTGATGGTGGATCCAGATCAACAATAGGAATGTGTTCTTCGGGACTAATATCCTGGTCAGATGAAGTAACTTTATTTTGATCGGCATCCTTTATTAATTCAGCCGAAACACTGGCTAATGCTAACATGGGTGAATTTGGGTTGGTTTTTTTTAATTCAACCACATCGTCTGAATGACCGGTATGCATATCAGACTGAACTATGGTCTAGACACTGGGATGGAGCATGCGTTGAACATTTTTTTTGTCTTTTGTTTCCTGGTACGAGGTCATGTTAAAGGTATGAATTCAGTAGACACAAGGCTAGAAGGGGTATTTTGTGCACATGGGATAGCTTCTGAGGTGTGTTCATCAAGATGGATGATGTTGGGGTTTTCCTCTTCTACAGGCAGGGTTTGACTAGCTTCACAATGAAGATGTCAAGTTCATTTTTGGATGTTAAGATGGGGGTTAAGCACCTTAAATACAAAATTTTCCCAGGTTTTATTTTTCTCCTTGAGCTGGTCCAGGATCAAAAGTTTGATTAAGATATGGTGGTATAAGCTACTTTTGTGGGGAAGGGTATTCTTTCTAACTAGGTTCGACATCTTTTCTAAATTTCGAAGGAAAAAGAAAGGGAAATTGAGATATCTATGATCGATGAAATGAGCTAATAAACAGAGATGACAGGACTTAAAGACACTAAACTTACCTTCACAGGTAATCAAATGGATGATGACCATCATTGGATTGATGTATTTAGGATTTATCCAACTCTAATGAAAACCTTTTATTCCTGCCACATGTCGAAATTCAGGTTTGAGGAAAAAATTATGAGATGCCCGTGGAAAAAACCAGTGCTTGTGCCATCGCTCGACTTCTCATGGAAGCTTAGTTGCATGTGCAATTGATTCCTTAGTGACTAAGAAGGAAAGATGTCCTACCCTAGCCATTCTCTCATTGAACCCCATCACAAAAAGAAATGAGATTTGTTCATCGTATCCTTGTAATAGATGGAGAAATGGGTTCCAACCGGCGCAAAAAAATACTTCTCGGCATTCTATGAATTCTTTCATTTGGAATAAATCTTGGCAGCTCTCCAACTCAAACCGATTCGGCATGGTTTAAGCAGAGGGAAGGATACAAGGTTTGTAGGTAGTATGAGATAAATGTGGCTAAAACACTCTATAGTGGTAATGGTTAGTGAAAATGATGAAATGGAAAGGAGTTCGCACAATGTTGATTTAAAACATGCCACATTCAACCTACCAAATGATCATGCGAACAACTCGGCATGTTTTAGATGATTGTGCCATTATGGAAATCTTTGAAATGTGTGTCATCAAGTCGCGTAATTTAATGAGTTTCTAAAGTTTAGTTAGTTCAACCATGCCCAAAGTAAACTTTGGACAGGTTGAACGTTTAACTTAATATGGATGCATAACCATATTCATAACCATAGCCACGATTTAACAAGAGAGTTGACTTATCTGATAGCTTATGTGTGCGAGAAGAAAAGAGGATAAAGGTGATGGAAAATTCATGATGACTAGAAGGTACCCTGGGGTTAAATCACACCCATATAGAGATAAGACAAAACTATATTAGATCTAAACCGTACTGCATCATGGATTGAGATTGTGGATGTGACTCAATGATATCACTCAACTTTTTGCCCAAATAAAATTAAGCTAATATTTTAACCGTAGGTACTAAAATATCAGAGTTTTCATTCAAATCATTATTTGGATTTTCATTCACACCGACATTCAACCCTTCATATGATTCTTCATATAGAGTTCTGTAAAAAAACAAAAAATTTGTTGGATCAGACTGCTGCTAATCATAGATTTTCCTAGGATGCCAGTTCACAAGGAAGTCATATGGGACAATTCTCTTGATCTTTTAATTGTGCTCTCCCTTATTTCATATGAATTTTAGGGCCAGTTTCATCGTTTACATTATCCTGCAAACACTTTGTCATTTAGGAAAGAAAAATGAGTCTTTTATAAGTAACTTAGAAAAATAAAGAAAGATAGTTTAATACTCCCACAAACCAAATATATGGCATGCCCTCAAGCCATACAAGAAAACTAAGTAATTTCAAAAGTAATAAAAAGTTCAATCATGCTGTTGTGATTTTTTCAAAAAGAAAGACTAACTAATAAGTGGAAATGATTCAGGTATATACATTTATAAAAAATAACAATGTTCAGGGATGTAGATATGTAAATGTATCATTTATCATTTATTAAGGATATAAATGAAAATTCCATAGGGAAAACTATCCATCCATGCCTCATTGTAAACATATCTTATCATCTCAATAATTTTTGAGCTCACCCTCGAGTTTCTGGGATTTTACAACTATGGGTCCCATTTCTAGGATAATCATATCCTAGATATTGATTGAATTTAGATTGTTGGATCCAAGACCAACTTACGGTTAGTATTTAATTACATCATAAACAATAGGCCTAAACATATATGTATATGTATTCTGTTTTATATCATTTTTCTTTTGAACCATGCGCCTAGTGGTGCATTAACCAGATCTCTTTAACTCGATATTGTCCCGCTGCCAGCAAGCCTGTTCAATACCCCATTGGGTTTTCCTTGTTTAAATATTTTAGTATATGGAATTCGATTGGTACTAGAGCGTGCTAAGCCCTGCTAAACATATGACTCATATTATAATTTTTTTTCTTCATAAAATGGCCTTGACTATAGATCATGCCAAAATATAATAACTTAAATATGTTTCTTCACCTCTCTGTCTATCTTCTTTATAAAGGATAATGTTCCCCACAAGAAGAAATTCCACTTACCCTGGAGTGTCCTAAAAAATATTTAGGAGTCAAGTTTTGATAACAAGTATAGGATGAACTAGTAGTCCATAGGTGTGAAAATTCTAAAGAACATGATGGTTAAAGTAAGTCTTTCGAGAAACTGTTCAAATAATCGGAAATGTACAGGTTTAAATCGAAACACCATATATAAAATATAAAAAAAATCATAAAATAAGTGAAATCATATGCAAGAATTCTTAAAACTTTAGAATTAAGATGTATTTTCATAGAACTTTCTTTTTCAGATAATATCTCATGAGTTGCTTAAAGAAATAGAAAGAACCATTTGTAACCATACTGCAAAACCACTTATTAGATTATTTATTTTATTTTTGAAAACATAGAAAAAGAGTCCCCTGTAAACAAATCATTAGAAATGACTCTTATTTATTCAAATAAATACATACACATATACAAGTGATGATAACCCACAATATTTTTTAAGGATCAGGAGGAGGAAGAGTTTTTGGATAGGGAAGACCAATGATTACCTCTATTTTGGTAGGACCCCCTTTGTTCCCTTGGGGAAAAACATGATGCCCTATACAAATGTGACATGCAAAGGTTGTGTTTAATGGACATTCCTATTCAGGATGTTTAGTTTGACATCTTGGACAAAATTTGCTCTTCGCTGCTCGTTCTTCTTCCTATTTCTTCATGTAAGTTTGGTTTCTAAAGTTAGTATACCTAGAAGGTTTCTTTCTAGGTGAGAATGGGGCGTCCCAACCTTGTTTTTCAGAATATATCTTCCTCTAACCATCCATTCTATTTATTGGGTCTTATAGGGATAGTAGATGCTATTGCAAATGTTTCAACTGATGGGGTTACTATGTTTATTGTTTTTCCAAAGAGATCTTTCACCTGGACAGGATTGACAAAATAAGTTCAATTCCTCTATGAATAAAAAGTTGTATCATCTAGTTTTGTGACTTAGTGGAATATTTAAGGATTCCCAATGGTTATTCCCTTTGAGCTTCGTCAAGAATGAGGCTCGCAAGACCTCCTGCTAGAATTTATTCTCTTTCTATGGTTTCCCCTGTAATATCTACCAAAAGAGTCTCTTTATGTTTCCAGCAAAACTACTTCCTATAGATGTTTCTTTTTTTTTCAATTCCTTTCCATTGAGTTAATCATTGGGCTTTAATTTCCCCCGTAAAAAAATTAAACGAAATTTTACTATCTTAACAAATCTACCTTGAGAATCTCTATGTTTGTTCAAAAATACTAAAGGGAAACCTATGCTACTACTACCACTAGATTTGGGGATTCATGTTATAATAGATGCGTAGGTTGTTACCTCTCATCTTACCGCTCCCCCGCCACTAGCCTATATCTATTCTACCTTACATAACAACTCCCCGACAACAGCGCCAAAATGTGGGGTAAAATATCATATTGATTAATTCACCTAATATTTAATTATCGAGCGAGGTTGGTAGGATTAGAGTTGAAACAAAATATATGCGAAGGTAGAGGGGTTCCTAGGATATCATGGTAATAATTTAACAAACAAAATATCAAAATATCTTTCAAAATGAAACGCCAAGTCAAACTACTAAGAATTCATTTATCAGGATAATTCAACAAAGTACTAGATCAGAGTGGTATCAAGTTATACTACTCTACTCTATAAACAAATACCAAAGGATAAATATATGGACAATGCTATGACAATGAACTATTCTCTATAAGGAAATGTATTTTACTACTAAACAACTTTAAAGACTGACTACACAAAGAAAGATTTAGAACAACTAGATATGCTTTCTAAAAAACTATACATGCAACTAATATATGTACATAATAAGTTAAACTAAACCATTTTAGATCCACTCTCCTTTGTTATTTTGAGGATAAGCATTCACTGTGATTGGGACAGGAGCAGGAGAGGTGTCAAAGCGACTCTCAAAGGAAGTGTAGAAACTAAATGGGGTCAATTGTAATTTAACCTCTACAAAAATATGCAAACACAGAAATGTCCAATTGCAAGTGATAGTAAACATGATGATTTATTTCATAGGTGGCTAACTCCTAACTTGCAAAGGTTAGAACAAGACTATATGCAAGAAGAACCGACTTATAAATTAGTAGAATACTTAATAAAAAGAAGCAAAAGAGAAAACTTAAGAAGATGATTTTAACCCCTATCATATAGGTTTCTTCAATAATTACTTGATGGAAAGAACGAGCCTTATTGCTATGAATGATTTACAAGATACTAGTCTATTAATGCGTTTAACCCTAAAATTCATATGCAAAGGAATAAATTAAATCAAACCAAAGACATAATTACAAGGAAACATAGTAAACATAATTTCAAACATCAAATGAGGAAGAAGAAATAAGAATAAAACTTAATAAGTATTTTAACGATCTAATATAAAGCTATAAGAAAATACACAACCATTATCTAGTTACCATTTATGAATACATAATCGAAAAGCTAAGAAAACAGGCTTAAAAAAAGTTAAAAGCACTAAGAGTTGAATGGAAGACTGGATATCAGACTAAAATAGAGGTCTATATGATAGACAGAACAGGCTATCCAAATGACATTCTGCACACAAAAATGCTAAAATGTCAAGAAATAAATAATCTAAACGATTTTAAGGATAGGCTACCCATGCATATGTTCGGGTATAAAGGGTACTCCCAAAAGAGCAAACACCTAGAGAAACCACTTCACACAAATAGATCACAGATCAATACACTGATGTTTGTCATGTGGTTAAAACCCTCAAGAGGGAAAGAATCCACGGCCCCAACCAAATAGATACTTGGAGCAATTTATTATGCAAAAGAAAGAAAGTTACAAATGAGCTTCTCATAATCAATTAATTATCCAAGGACCCTCCATGCTCTTTAAATAGAGATCATGGACCAATCGGGTGTTAAGCCACAGATCAATGATAGGTATCATCTATAAGAGAAGTTGAACCGTCGGATCACTTTATGTCTAGAACATGTTGTGACTGTCGGATTAAAATATTTACAAATGCATACTAATGCATACTAAAGAAACATACTTTACCTAATGGATATATTACACAAGTTGATCTTAACTAACTCCTAAGTGCCTAAATATCCTAACATCCCCCCTTAAAAACAACTTGGGATAGGATTGAAGGATTTACAAAAGTGACACTATTAGGAGAAGGAAGGAGGCATTAGAGCCTATCCCCCCTTAATGGCACATTACTGAACTCCTAACATAGATCGAAGTTTAGAAAAATTCGCTTCTGTAAGAGACCTGGTGAAGATGTCTGCAACTTGATCATCTGTAGGGAAATAGAGCACTTCAAGAACACGATCATGAACAGGATTTCTGATGAAGTGCATGTGTAGATCAATGTGTTTTATGTGTTGATGTAGAATTGGATATTTGGAAAGATTGATGGCACTTTGATTGTCGCACCAAAGTGGAGTAGGCTGCTGCTGGTCGAATCCAAACTATGAAAGGATTTGTCGAAGCCATAAAAATTCCTGACTAGCATTAACCGTGGCTAGATATTCTGCTTCTGCAGAAGAAAGAGAAAGAGCTTGTTGTTTCTTACAAGCTCCCAAAATACCGAACACCTATAGCAACCACTTCACACAAATAGATCACATATCAATACACCGATTTTTGTCACGTGGTTAAAACCCTCAAGAGGGAAATATTCCACAGCCCCAACCAAATAGCTACTTGGAGCAATTTATTATGAAAAAGAAACAAAGTTACAAATGAGCTTCTCATAATCGATCAACTAGCCAAGGACCCTCCATGCTCTTTAAATAAATATCATGGACCAATTGGGTGTTAAGCCACAGATCAATGGTAGGTATGATCTAAGAGAAGTTGAACCATCAAATTGCTTTATGTCTAGAACATATCGTGACCGTCGGATTAGAATATTTACAAATGCATACTAAAGAAACACACTTTACCTAACGGATATATTACACAAGTTGATCTTAACTAAGTCCTAAGTGTCTAAAAATCCTAACAGCATATGATACTAAAATGTAAAGAGAAAAAATTGAACCTACTTAATCATCAAATTTCATAGCAGAATTATCTAAACTAATTCATAAGAAAAATTGTTATTCATTGCATCATTGAACAACTGAAATCTAATTAAGAAAATTCATGACAAAACAGAAGTAAATAAGGATGAACCCATTGTAACTTTATCAAAGCAATCTATTCTATCAATATAACATCAAGCAAATGAACTGAAAAGACTTGAAAATGAAATCAAAAACTAATTTATGCACAACTAGTTGCTTAACTCACAAAGGAAATTACATCAATAGCATAATATCAAAGTTTAAGCTACATGAAATAAATGACATAAACGATTTCAATAACTAAATTGCAGAAACAAATTATAGATAATGCTATGCTAATTGTAGAAAGGGAAGAATGAAAATACACTGAAATAGAAAGCTCTGGTTGACGAAGGGGCCTCCCAACAATCAGAGTGATAACTGGCTCATGCTACTCAATACAAGATCATGCACAACATCCACAGAACTTCCATTAAAGTAAAGAAAAGTGTTACAAAGTTTTTGAAACTAACTGATTACATGTATCAACTAAAAGAAACTATTTATCTAACTCCTTTCTCACATGGCAGTGTTTGTATATATAGTGTTTGACAAAGGGAGAGAAATTCGACCCTTTGAGTGGTCGACTGCTCTTAAAATAAATCATTCATTATGACGGGTAACTTAACGAATAACCAACACATGACATTCTCCTCCTTCTTCGTGAGATGGTCCTTCTATGACGCATGATGTGGCATACGAGCTCTACTTCAGCATGGCTAGTGTCAAGGTGTCATGTTGAAGGCATCATATGAGAAATATTCCAGAAGGGGGTTCATGCTATTACTCTAGCGCATGGACAACAAGCAGTTTATAGGCCATTCTAGACTTGAATGCTTAGGAATCTATTAGAACCAGTGCACGGTCAGCTCGACGGACTGAAGTATGAGTTGTGTAGTGAGCTACATATGCTCTACATATATCTAGAATGGATGCATATTCTTATTCATTGGATCATCATGAACAAATACCTCCAATAATGATCTCATACATTAGCATATAATCAAATATCATCGAATTTAACCTATAAAATCGTGAAATAATGGAAATAAATCATAACTTGCAGAAATCTAAAATATAATCGTACTCGGTGCTGAATGGCGAACTGCATGATAGAAAATATGCCAAAATATGACAAGACATATGTCAAAACATGTAAATTATTAGCCTAAAATGATGACAAAACAAGGGTCAACACATGCCTCAAGGAGGAGAAATTTCTTGCACATTTATCTCTTTTGTAAGTATCTCTTCGAACCAATGATCTAGAACCTTGACTTTTATATCACTTGACACCCCTCCATCTTAATTATAATGTGTTTTTACCATCACAACCCCTTCTAAACTCACACATTAGGGGGCATCTATTATAAAAAAAATGGTGCTTTCTTGTTATGTGACTAAAACATCCTTAGAAAACATATAATTTTCCATTATCGATCACCAAGACATGAAACTTCAATCATGGAAGAGACCCTAATTTGACCCTATTTAATGGTCTGATAATCCTTGAGAATATCCCAACTCTTTTTCCACTAATTGATTGAGTTTGGAGAAAAATTAAAACCCCACACTACTTTACTTCATGAAAAGAACATGCCATGCACCTTTCCTTTGAGCATGGTGCATGGGCCCTAAAAATGATTGAAACATATAAAAATTATTGAAATTTTCAAGTTGATATAGTTTTGGTGCGATTATATTTATTCATAACTCACAAAACTACTTGGTAACCTATTTAACTATCCTAAACACTCACTAAAACGTAATAGGAGGGGCCAAGTGAAGTGGAGACACCCTAATTATTGTCATGCTAGAGAAATGTTACTACCATTTTGAATCTATTCCTTCATATTGTCCCTCAGTGACCCTTGTCCTTGAGAACCCTTTTCTTAAGTGTGAATTCATCCATATCACCTGGCTTCTACCTATAAACAGCCTTGGAAGAAAAGAGATTGGAGCCATGATCAAAGGTGATTCAAGAGAAAAGGAACACATTCTTAGGATTCAAAAGGTTATCAGGAAGTAGATATGTAACTGTGTATCATTTATTATTGTTTATTAATAGAAATTTATATATTTACCTCCCCCACATGCATTTGTTGATATGATTATTCTTTATTGGTTGAAATACTTTAAGTATTTTCAACATTTTATCACAAGTAATTGTGATTGTATAGATTTTTTGATTTGATTTGTATTTATGTTTGAAAACATAAATATTTTTAGGAGGGTTGTTTGTCTCTTTTGTAGGTCCTGAGTAGTTGGATTGAAGCATGTCAAGTTTGAAGGGTAGGAGAATAAACGATTGAAATTCATAAACATGTTTCATTCTTATTCTATCTTATTTGATTGATTGATTGATTGTTTTTTAGGTCAATGTAACATCATTTGGTGTCTCTTTTTCCTAATATAAGAGTAATAAGATTATTTTCCATATTTTTAGTATGTTGGTGACCAGATCTAGTCATTAGGAAACGTTTTCCCTACAACACTGGGGGTAAGCAACTAGTCACTACAACTCGTGCTGGGGGAAAGAAACAAACCATTACAAGTCATACTAGAGACATGAAACTAGACACTACAATTCATGCCATGGGAAAGAAATCAGCCACTACAGGTCATGCTAGGTGTAAAAAACCAGTAATTTTAAGTCTTTTAGGGGAAAATTACCATCCAATGCAAGGCATGTTAGGAGTATATACATTATTGAGAAACCTAGATAAATAGAATGCAAGCTTATTTTCCATTATAGTCATTTCTAGGGAGATCACCTTACCCACTTGTTCCCTACTACTCTAGAGTTACAAAGAGTGTGGTCCTTGTCTCAACAATATTTTATCTCTAAGTAACCTATAGTTTCCTAGCATCCCCTTCAACCTTTGCTTGATAAAGTTGTTAAAACAAAACAATATTTGGTCAATTCAACTCTTCCCTTTGAGAGTTATAATATTGAAGTGGTCAAACCAAAGCAATATTTAGTCAATCCCACTCTTCCTTTAGAGAGTGAAAAGATTCAAGTGGTAAAGTTCATCCAATATTTGTTCGATATCATTACTTCTCTTAGATAGTGACATGATTGAAGTGGTTAAAATTATGCACCCTTTGATCAAACCTATTAACTTGAAAAATACCTCACTCATCTCTCCATGACCTACACCACCCAAGGACACCATTTCACGACCCTCCATTAGACCCCCACACCCTAAAAAATGCCGAAGGATGAAGAAAAGGGCTTAAAAACCCCAAAAAGGAGCCTAAAATACTCTCCTAGGAGTTGAAGCCCCCAAAAAGGGGCTAAAACTCTAAAAGGAGCTAAAATTAGGGTGGAAGGGGCTAAAATCCTAAAAAAGGGGCAAAATCCTGGACCAAGGGCTTAAAACCCTAAAACCTTAAAAAAGCTATAAAAGGAGGGTGGGGGGTCACTCTCAAAACACTTCTCCCTTGCATACTGTTATGCTGCCCATGGATGCCTTGAGACCCTTTGTCTCTCAAGCCACCCACACTCCCTCTGCTCCATCTCCATTGAGCCATAGCTCCCCCATCCAAGAGAGAGGTGCTTCTTCAAGCCAGGGCATGGTGGCCCAATTCCACCCAAAGTGAAGGTATACCAAATGTTGTTTCTTGCATTTGCTTTAGTGTTTTGTAGTTTTTTTTAACTCTTTTTTGTTTGCAAGTTTGTTTATAACATGTTTTTGCAGGTTTCTAGTTTCTAACAGTTGTTTGCAGGTTATTGGAAATAGAACCCTAACCCATTGTTTGCAGAGGGGTTCTCCATCATTTCTCTTCTTTCTGTCCTTTACTTTATTTATGTCTAGTTTTATTTCCACTTTCTTTTTAGCATTTTTACAAGCAAGAACCTACCCTTATATCCTATAGACAGAAGGGATCCATCCCTACCCCTGTAGCAAGGATAAATCCCTGCTACAAAACTGGCGACCATACCAGGTCGATCCCACAAGATCCCTGGTCCAGATTTTTAAAATTTCAAGTTTTTTCAATTTTTTCCCTAGATTTTAAAATTTCATGTCAAATCCAGTTTAGATCTAGTTTATTTCTAGTTATTAGTATTGCCTAAGCCTCTTCTAGGCAAATCCAAGTCAGTTTGGCCACAGTACAGGTTACTGTCGACTAGACCTGACTCAGGATCAGAAAAACCCCAAATCCAGGGTAGGTCGCACTTATCGGGCTTGAACAGGGGATGAGGGCACACTTAATGGCCTAACAGGCACACCCAGGGTGCACTTAATCCTGCAAAAGGTGCAACTTCACTTAGAAACATAGACCGCGACTGTCTGTGAAATATGTGTGACCCCCTCGCCTGTTTCTGTGAAATATGTGTGACCCCCTCGCCAAATTTGATCAGAAATGTGCGGTCTGTCAATCAAAGGTTCAAATTTAGTTTAACAGGGACTATCAGTGTGGCTCATCCGCCTCTGTCTAGCATAGAAGTTTAGTTTCAGTTTCAGTTTTAATTTCCTGTAATTGCATCAACAAACAATGTGTAAATTCCAAACAAATTTTAATGGCTTAATTAAATGAATGTAGGTTAACTAAAATCAACATAAAACTAACTGTCTTGCTCACCCTTACTCCTCTACCCAGTCATCACCCTCCAGGGTATTCTGGGATACGACGAAGAGCAAGCTCATATAGTCCTAGGCCATTCATTGAATATTGTTCTAAACCATTAAAACCGGATGACCTGGAAGGTAGAGGGGGTAGAGAAGGAGGGCTTCTCATGGCACTAAGCGTCCTCCCTGTTGACCAACCTTGCATCTGGGGGGTGACCTATGGATCTATGGATGAGCTTAGTCCCATTGTGTTGAGATCCCAGCACCTTATCTTGGTTGAAGAGGAATATCAGTGTGAGGTAGTCGTCTAGTTAGGCCATCAACATTTAGGGTTAAAAACCGTATCTGTTTACAAATTTATGATTATTCAATGCTTGCATACACAATGAATTGAAATCTACCACAATATGATGAATTCATAAACCATTTGTAGCTACCAAATACCAGAAAGACAGACACACAACTACACCATACCAAGTAATCAACCCAAATCAGTTCATGACACTGAGAGAGCCTTAAAATTGATTAATTTACACTAAGTTCAAACAAATCTGCAGTCTTTGAGGACATAAGTCCCTCACTGCTTCAACCATGGGAAGTACTTGGGCTCTACCCAGAAACTCATTATGAGGAGTACCATGGGAACCCCAAAGTAGCTGGCTGCTGAGAGGAATTGCTAAGCGAAATGGGCAACGACCCCTTACGATTGAGTAGAAAATGCCCGTGAGGAAAAATCCAAGTGTTGTCTTCTAGTAGTCTTGGTGGTCGAGTGACCACCTACAGCCAATAGGAATCCATTGAAATCGAGGTCCAAAAATCATTCCCACCAGTTTGATAAACATCTAACACAATTGATCCCCCACGCTCTTCCTCACGCCTAAGAGGCAAACCACCACCATTCGGGACATTAAACTAACATTCTCAAAACTATTCTCAACGATCTCCCACACCATTAGAGGGCCACATAGCCTCTGATTCAGATTCAGACCCATACCAGTCTAAACCAGACCTCCATACTGGACCATCAAGCCCCACGGCTGGTGCAAATCCGAATCCATTTTCTGGCATAACCATAGCAAGTGGACCCATGTCTACATCACAACCTGTCACCAATAACCCTAAAGGTGGCTTAAGCATAGTCATGCAAACTGTCATTAGTCAACTATCACCACCTATAGTAACCATCCAAGCTGGCCCACTTGCAACACTTGGGGGCAGTGGCCCTTCCACACACACTTCCCCTCCTGCCACACAGGGGGGCAGTGGACCATCCACTTACATTGCCCCTACTATCATACATGGGGGCAATGTCCTCGCCACTCACACTGTCCCCCCCACAACACTTGGGGGAATTGGCCCATCCGCAATGGTGCCACCACAAGTACCCCTAGCTGTGCAGATGCATTACGCACCTACAAACCCCGCCACCATCACAGCTCCATCCCACATCAACATGGGATCAAACCTGCCTTTCATGTCTCATCTTAACTTTCCTGATTTGCCACAGTTAACAAACGACCCCATCCACCACCAAGCTTTCTGGCCACCCATGCCAACCAAGATGCCATCAGACATTCCTAAGTTTGAAGGAAAAGCAGGGGAATGTACCCAAAACCACATAATGACATTCCATCTATGGTGCTCGTCAAACAACATTGTAGACGATTCCATTAGACTGAGGCTATTCTAACGCACCCTCACAGGTGCTGTGACCAAATGGTACATGGAGCTACCACAAGCCAAGTACCCTCATTTCACCTCCCTAGCCTTCATGTTCCTACAGTATTTCCAACCCCCCGTCAGATATGACAAGGGGGTGGAGATCCTATTATCCTACCGTCAAAACACTTCCACTCATATAACTGACCATATCCATGAGTGGTGGCAATGCCGTAGCCTATGTAAATTACAACTTGACGACATGATCTACTTGGTTTGGTTCCTTAAGACCTTGCTCCCACCCATAGCAAAGGACGTCACATATGAACGTCCCCAATACAAAGAAGAGGCCATACTGAAATCCCAATAGTTTGACCTGATCTATGCTCAGTCTGGATACCTATACACCATCATCCCAGACGCTCCTCACATAGGCACCTCTTACTGTGACGTATCGGGGGAATCCCATGCTGCAGATGGCATCATAGGCTCAGTCTCCCAATAGCCACAACACTAACCGACACCACCTGCAGTTCCATCACAACCAAGCAACACTGCTAATGTTGCTTACCAAAACCAAGCTTCGAACTATGCTAGAATGATGTCCCAGTCGGGAGCAACAACTTCCTACGCACAACCTGTGCCACAGTAGCAGGCTCAGGCCATGGCTTGTCCTACACAACAGTATACGGGGAAAATTCCCACATTTGTGGCACCGTCACCCCCACAAATCTACTATGCACCAAAAATGCAAACAGTTCAAGCCCCTACCCCCGCTCCACACGCTCTGTTGGGAAAAGTGTTCGCACAACAAAATCATCCCAACCATCCTACCCCCAACAATCAACAAGGGAAAGCTAGAAATAAGTGACCCCAGAACCAAGGCAACAACTAACCACGAGGAGGTGGTCAACAACCGAACCCTCCCAACAATCATCGCAGCAAACCGACCAGCTCAAAACCCACCACGACCAAACACACCAAGATGCAATGCCCCGTTGCACACAAACTAACCGAGCACATTATGTGATGTTTATGGGCACTACACATTCGAGTGTCCCCTCATGGGTCACGCTAAGCAGGCCATTCAGAATGAAGTTCAACAGGATGCCAATGCTGCAAATCAAGCCCAACCAAACCCAGCACCACAAGGACCTCCTCCTATGGTGCTTTAAAACCCACTGCTAGTCCAAGGATTGGTGGCAACTGCACCCCCTCCCTAACCCAATCCCAACGCTTCGAGGGCACCTCTCATGGCTGAAACAGGTGTTCACCACCTACTAGGCATGACGACTAAAGAGGTCAACATGCAAACTAGACAGAATCAGTACGGTACCACCACCGAACCCGCTGACACATCAGCGGCATCAACATCCAAAATAGTCAACCTACCTCTTCAGTTACCCCCATTCCTGTGCCCCCCCATACACAGAGTTTCCAATAATGCCACGGCTAGAGCTGCTGTTAGCTATAGCATCATGGACGATTTGGCTGAAACACCAACTGCCATGTCTGCTCTTGAGGTACTTAAAATGTGCCCAACATAGTTGAAAGCATTACTAGCCGCCCTTGGGCCAGTAGATCCCTCCAAATCCAAGTTGATCACATTTGACATGGAGAACGGAGAACTCCACATGCCATCCACCATCTCCTTCCAAATTTTGGTGTCTTTCTTGAACCTAGTTGTGCACTGGTGCATAGTGGATGAGGGGGAATCCATGTGCGTTATGTCCACCCTGGTTTGGCAGAAACTTGGATCACCAATTTTGCAACCATCCTCCACAACTCTGCGGACTTATGATGGAAATCCCACTAAAGCCCAAGGAATCCTTCCCCATGTCCCCATCAAATTAGCTAGGAAGACAGTGCTGATCGACATAGAGGTCGTCAATGCTCAACTAGACTATAACCTTCTCCTCGAAAGGAGTTATATGTATTCCATGAGAGCATTCGCATCAACTGTCTTCCGTATCATGATGTTCCCCCATAAAGGGAAGATTGTGATGGTTGATCAGCTCACTTATCATGATTCGCAAGGGTTAATGGCACCTGCCAACGTTATCCTGACCATCACCACTATTGAGCCACAAGGGACACCTACAGACACTAATGTGGTCCCTGTAATCAACACTATGGTTGACAACACACCATCCTACCCATTGTTGAATGTGGGCCCTGGGTTGTTTACCGATACCACCATGACGGCTCCTTTCCCCTCCGTGTCATCGCCACTGACACAAAATGAGACTGTGGACTTGTGCATGGTCTCATCCAGTTCCTCTGCACCCAAACAACAAGTGTAGCCATAGCCCCAACCCCAACCCCAACACCGTCCGCAGTTGCAACATCATCCGCAGCAGTAATGTTTCGCGTAGCCACAACCACAACCGCATCCCCACATGCAACCAGCAAGGAGTTATCTGGGCTCATCACCAGTCCACATGATTCCCTTCTTTTTTCCCCCACCTGGGGTCATGAGCATGCCAGTAATGGCCACCTTAAGCCTACCTAACTTCACATTGGGAATTTTGGTATGGTATCTCGATCCACTAGCTCAACCACCAATTCCCCAGGTTGTTTTAACCCCGGTACAACCCATCGCAGTGGAGTCTCACCCTCCACCCGGCCCGCAAAAGCCAACCGTTGCACCCGCATTGCCCCACTCGAAAAGGGCTAGGGGAAAGAATTCCAAAGCCACTGTAGAACCATGACAAGTCCCACCTTGCGCTATCTATCAGCAACAGGGCCATCCAACTCAGAATTGCCCTAAAATCCCCATGATCCATGTGCATTTGGATTCCATGGATACAAAGGAAAACGTCCCCGTGGTTGAACTCCCAACTGCACCAATTGTCAGGAACAAGGCATTGAGAACAAACCATGCTTGCACCCTTTACGGTTTGTATGGACATTACTCTCACCATTGCCAAGACTTGCCCGAATTTTGAGTGGCT
Source organism: Pseudotsuga menziesii (assembly GCA_001517045.1). NCBI lineage: Eukaryota > Viridiplantae > Streptophyta > Pinopsida > Pinales > Pinaceae > Pseudotsuga > Pseudotsuga menziesii. Next base: position 152,638 of record LPNX011004592.1, on the reverse strand, counting down.
CTAGCTGACCTTCATCAACATTCCCTTAAGTCTGAAATCACCTTCATCAAACAAGTTCACCCCCCACCTCCTTCTTCAGACACCATGTCCATCTACATGATGTCCAGTTCTACAGACCCTCTTGTCTCCACCATCACTGACGGTCCATTAGACCTCTCTCTTTCATTGTTTCCCTAGCCACCGCTGCAACCTTAGTTGCAACCTCAACCTCAATTACCAGGGAAACAATGGGGTTCATTCCCGATCAACATGATCCTTTTCTTTTTTCTTTTCCTTTTCCTTTTCCTACCATCTGGGATCTTGAGTAAGTCTATCTTAGCAACCCACAAACTATAGGATTTCACACTGGGAGGTCCTGTGTGGTACCTTGAACCACCTACCCTACCTCTAAGGCCCCAGGATGTGTAGACTCATGTCCATCCAATTGAGATGATGTTGCACCTACCTCCAGGTCCATCAAAGACTCCTCCTGTCTCCATGCCTTCCCCTCTTCCTCCAACAGAGACTGGGGGCAAGGCCACAAAAACCCTAACCAATACCATTTACATGATCTCTAGCACCATTTTCCCTTCTACCTCGTCGGCCGTGGAAGATCCACCTGATCTATCCCGACACCACTTACACAATGACAGAGATATATGTAAGACTACCTTCGGTTTTACCCCATTCCCTTTAAACCATAGTGTGGAATTGGTTCTTCCCATAAAAGACCAGATTTCATCATCCCACCTTGCCAATGACCTTTGTCTTGGCTAGGGGGCATACCTCTTCGCTGACTCAGACGGTCAACTCTTGAAGAAGCCGTGCAACGGGCTCCACCTCAAGAGAGTCTATGCCTGATATAACCACTATGAGTCCCTTATAGCGTATTTTTTTCCCTTTCTTGTTTTTTAACATTTTTTAGCACAAGTCAAGGGAAGCACCATCAGCTGCTAATCCAAAGTCACCTGGAAATGGTTCGAGACACCTCTCACACCTCTGGTCTCAAATTTCCATCTCCTGATGAGACCATCGTCTCATGTTTAACAAATTAATTTCGGGACCATTTCCCACAAGTCACCTCGATTTATGAGCCATGACATGATGATGCGAGTGTCTACGGACCTGTACTTGTATCACACTTCTCGATCGCTACTCATGCAAGTTTTTGGAACACAGCTCGTTAACGAATGCTATTTTTTACTTTTATTTTGTATTTTAACACATAGTTGTCTTCTCCACAAAACGATTTACTTTTCTTGTACGTATTTGGCATATAACTACCCCTAAACTTGCACTCACATCACATGTAGTCAATTCTATCCACCACAACACACACACACGCTCTCCTGACCTTTTCCCGAGATCCACCTCGGTTTGCGTGCCTCTGCTGCATCGACTCGCGAGCCTCTACTGCAATCTATCCCATGCATGTATTGGTATGTTTGAGATCCTTCTCCTCGATCCATACTGCATGGATGACCTTTGAACCATTGTCCACCGTCCCGACATGGGGCACCACCTGTGCCACCGCAATCAGTTGACCGCACTGGAGTTTCGTTTAAGCTCTTTTCTGACTCCTAAAAATAATGAAAAGATAACCGAGCACATCTGCTTCCTTTCCCGCTCGCTAAAGTATAGGAAAGGGCGTCTACATCATCTCGTTTACCTCCTTTTGCAGACCATATAGACCATCAATTGAAAAGGACTTCCTTGGCACACTCAAGCCAATACCATTCCCCTCTGCATACTTTGATGCTTTCTCGGGCAGAGGGGACACACTTTACGAAAAAGCTCACCACGGGTTGTCGTTAAGCTCTTTTCTAGCTTTCTCATCAAGAAAATATTTTTAAGCAAACTTGGTTTTGTTCATGCTCGTAAAAGTATCTGAATGACCGTCCAGTCAGTATAGGTTTAACCTTTTCTGTCCTGATTGGACTACCAATGGTAAAGAAGTCTTTCATCCCCTAAAGGACGGGCGAGATCTCCTATGTATAATTTTATCCTTTTTTGAGCACAGGAGACTACCAATGAAAAAGAGCCCCCACTAGAGTCTTCTTCGTGCTTTTAGACTCTCTAAAATTGAAAACACCTTCGAGCATTTACTTTCTCAGGCTCACCAAAAATCCACGAGATCGTACCACAATGGTGTCCCTAGACACCACCCCATAGAAAATAGTTTGGCAGCATTCCCACATTGGATCACCTTTGTTCAGAGTACTCTACAATGTGTCTTCCTTGGATCCCATCAATATAAAAAATGTCCACCTCCTCCAAGTATTTCCCATCTGCAGCGACATTCCCGGTATTACATCTATGATCCCATTCCCATGAGTCAGTTTCATTTG
>LPNX011004592.1:126209-141458 GCA_001517045.1 Pseudotsuga menziesii | reverse complement strand
AATGTGTGTTAGTTTTAATAATGTAGTTTTTCATCTAACAAAATCACATTGTCATCAATCACATTACACCATGATGGAAATCTAGCTGTGTTAGTTTTCTTAATGTAGTTTTTCATATAACAAAATCACATTGTCATCAATCACATTACACCATGATGGAAATCTAGCTGTGTTAGTTTTTATAATGTAGTTTTTTATTTAACAAAATCACACTGTCATCAATCACATTACACCATGATGAAAATCTAGCTGTAGTTAGCTTTCATTCATAAAACATTGCATGGTGACTAAAAGCTAATTTGTATTAGCTTTAATATGGTAGTTTTCTATCTAACACAACCACATTGTTATCAAATACATTACACCATAATAAAAATATAATGGAGTTAGCTTCCTTCTAACAACATGGCATGGTAAGTGAAACTTAACATGCGATTGCTTTCATAAGGAAGTTTTCCATCTAACACAACTACATTGTCATCAATCACATTACACTACGATGGAAATCTAGTTGAAGTTAGATTTCGTTCTTAAAACATTGCATGATTAGTGAAAGCTAAAGTGTGTTACTTTTCATAAGGTAGTTTTTCATCTGACACAACCACATTGTCATCAATTAGTTTTTCATCTGACACAACCATATTGGCATCAATTACATAGCACCATGATGAAAATCTAGTTACAGTTAACTTTCATTCTTAAAATATTGCACCGTGAGTAAAAGGTAATGTGTGTTAGTTTTTCATAATGCAGTTTTAAATCTAAGACAACCACATTGTCATCAATCACATTGCACCATGATGGAAATGTAGCTAGAGTTGGCTTTCGTTCTTAAAACATTGCACGATGAGTGAAAGCTGATGTGTGTTAGTTTTCATAAGGTAGCTTTCTATCTAAAACAACCACATTGTCATCAAATATATCACACCATGATGAAAATATAGCTGGAGTTATCTTTTATTTTAACAACATGTCATGATGAGAGAAAGCTAATGTGTGTTAGCTTTCATAAGGTATTTTTTCATTTACCACAACCACATTGCCATTAATCACATTGTACCACAATGGATATCTAGTTGGAATTAGCTTTCATCCTTAACTCATTGCACGGTGAGTGAAATCTAATGTGTGTTAGCTTTCATAATATAGTTTTCCATCTAGCACAACCACATTGTTATCAATCACAATTCACCATGATGGAAATCTAGTTGGATTTAGCTTTTGTCCTTAAATCATTGCACGATTAGTGAAATATAATGTGTGTTATCTTTCATAATATAGTTTTCCATCTAGCACAACCACATTGTTATCAATCACAATTCACCATGATGGAAATCTAGTTGGAGTTAGCTTTTGTTCTTAAAACATTGCACGGTTGAGTGAAAATTAATGTGTGTTAGTTTTCGAAATGTAGCTTTCTATCTAAAACAATCACATTGTCATCAAATACATAACATGATGATGGAAATCTAGCTATAATTAGCTTTCATTTTAACAATGTGTTAGATTTCATTCTTAAAGCATTGTACGATGAATGAAAGCCTAATGTGCGTTAGCTCATTGCACCAAGATGGAAATCTAGTTAGTGTTAGCTTTTTCTTTTAAAACATTGCATGGTGAGTGAAAGTTAATGTGTGTTAGAATTCATAAGGTAGTTTTCTATCTAAAAGAGTCACATTGTCATCAAATACATAACACCACAACAAAAATCTAGCTGAAGTTAGCTTTAGTCCTTAAATCATTGCGCGATGATTGAAATCTAATATGTTAGCTTTCATAATGTAGTTTCCATCTAGCACAACCAGGTTGTCATCAATCACAATGCACCATGATAGAAATCTAGTTGTTGTTAGCTTTCATAAGTTAGTTTTCCATCTAACACAACCACATTGTCATCCAATACATTACACCATGATGGAAATCTAGTTGAAGTTAGCTTTGCTCCTAACAACATAGCTGGATTAGTTTTCTATCTAACACAATCACATTGTCACATTGCACCGTGATGGAAATCTAGCTGGAGTTAGCTTTCGACCTTAAATCGTTGCACGGTGAGTGAAATATAATGTGTGTTCACTTTTATAATGTAGTTTTCCATCAAAATTCACTATGTTGAAAATCTTGCTAGAGTTAGCTTTTGTTCTTAAAACGTTGCATGGTGAGTAATAGCTAATGTGCGTTAACTTTCGTAAGGGAGTATTTCATCTAACACAGCCACATTGTCATCAAATACATTACATCATGATGCAAATCTACCTGGAATTAGCTTTCTTTCTAACAACATGGCACGATGAGTGAAAGCTAATGTGTGTTAGCTTCCATAAGGTAGTTTTTCATCTAACACAACCACATCATCATCGATCTCATTGCTCCGTGATGGAATTATAGCTGGAGTTACCTTTCGTCCTTAAATCATTGCACGATGAATGAAACGCAATCTGTGTTATCTTTCATAATGCATTTTTTCATCTAGCACAATCACATTGTCATCAATCATAATGCACCATGATTAAAATGTAGCTAGAGTTAGCTTTCATTTTTAAAACATTACACGGTGAGTAAAGCAAATGTATGTTAACTTGCATTAAGTAGTTTTTCATCTAACACAACCACATTGTCATCAAATACATTACACCATGATGGAAATGTAGCTGGAGTTAGCTTTTCTTTTAACAACATGACACGATGAGTGAAAGCTAATATGTGTTATCTTTCATAAGGTAGTTTTCCATGTAACACAACCACATTGTCATCAAACACATTGCACCGTGTTGAAAATCTGGCTGGAGTTAACTTTCATCCTTAAATCATTGCACAGTGAGAGAAATCTAATGTGTGTTAGCATTCATAATGTAGTTTTTCATTTAGCACAATCACATCATCATCAATCATAATGCATCAAGATGAAAATCTAGCTAGAGTTAGTTTTCTTTCTTAAAACATTGCATGGTGAGTAAACTAATGTATGTTAGCTTTCATAAAGTAGTTTTCCATCTAGCACAGCCACATTGTTATCACATACAATACATCATGATGAAAATCTAGCTAGAGCTAGTTTTCCTTCTAACAACATGGCACTATAAGGGAAAGCTTATGTGTGTTAGCTCATTACACCATGATGGAAATCCATCTGGAATTAGATTTTTTTTAAACATGGCACGATGAGTTATAGATAATGTGTATTAGCCTTCATAAGGTAGTTTTCTATGTAATACAACCCCATTGTCATCAATCACATTGCGTTGTGTTGGAAATCTAGTTGAAGTTAGCTGTCATCCTTAAATCATTGCACGGTGAGTGAAATCTAATGTGTGTAAGCTTTCATTGTGTAGTTTTCTATCTAACAAAGTCACATTGTCATAAATCACAATGCACCATGATAAAAATCTAGCTGGGGTTTGCTTTCATTCTTAAAACATTGCACAGTTAGTAAAGGCTAATGTTTGTTAGCTTCCATAAGGTAGTTTTTAATCTAACACTGCCACATTGTCTCATTACACCGTGATGGAAATATTGCTGGAGTTATCTTTCAACCTTAAATCATTGCACAATGAGTGAAATCTAATATATGTTACCTTTCATAATGTATTTTTTTATTTAGCACAACCACATTGTCATCAATCAAAATGCACCATTTTGGAAATCTAGCTAGAGTTAGTTTTCGTTCTTAAAACGTGGCACGGTGAGTAATAACTAATGTGTGTTAGCTTTTGTAAAGTAGTTTTCTATCTAACACAACCACATTGTCATCAAATACATTACACCATGATGAAAATCTAGCTGGAGTTAGCTTTCCTTCTAACATGGCATGGTGAGTGAAAGATAATGTGTGTTAGCTTTCATAAGGTATTTTTCCATCTAACACAACACATCGTCATTGATCACATTGCACTGTGATGGAAATCTAACTGGAGTTAGATTTCGTCCTTAAATCATTGCACAGTGAGTGAAATCTAATGTGTTAGCTTTCATAATGTAGTTTTCCATCCAGCACAACCACATTATCATCAATCACAATGCACTATGATGGAAATCTAGCTAGAGTTAGCTTTCATTCTTCAAACATTGCATGGTTAACAAAACTAATGTATGTTAGATTTCATAAGGTACTTTTTCATCTAACACATCCACATTGTTATCAAATACATTACACCATGATGGAAATCTAGTTGGAGTTAGTTTTTCTTCTAACAACATGGCACTATAAGGAAAAGTTTATGTGTGTTAGCTCATTACACCATGATGGAAATCTAGTTGGAGTTAGCTTTCCTTTAAACATCATGGCACAATGAGTGAAAGCTAATATGTGTTAGCTTTCATAAGGTAGTTTTCCATGTAACACAACCACATTGTCATCAAGCACATTGCATCATGTTGGAATTCTAGCTGGAGTTAGCTTTCATCCTTAAATCGTTGCACGGTGAGTGAAATCTAATGTGTGTAAGCTTTCATAGTGTATTTTGTCATCTAGCACAACCGCATTATCATCAATCACAATGCACCATGATGGAAATCTAGTTGGAGTTAGCTTTCGTTCTTAAAACATTGCACAATGAGTAAAGCTAGTGTCTATTAGCCTTCATAATGTAGTTTTTCATCTAACACAGCCACATTGTCATCAAATACATTACACCATGATGAAAATCTAGTTGGAGTTAGCTTTCATTCTAACAACATGGCACTATAAATGAAAGCTTATGTGTGTTAGCTCATTACACCATGGTGAAAATCTAATTGGAGTTAGCTTTATTTTAACAACATGGCACGATAAGTGAAAGCTAATGTGTATTAGCTTTCATAAGGTAGTTTTCCATCTAACACAACCACATTGTCACATTGCACCATGATGGAAATCTAGCTGGAGTTAGCTTTCAACATTAAATCTTTACATGGTGAGTGAAATCTAATGTGTGTTAACTTTCATAATATAGTTTTCTATATAACACAACCACATTGTCATTAATCAAAATGCACCATTTTGGAAATCTAACTAGAGTTAGCTTTCGTTTTTAAAACGTTGCATGGTGAGTAATAACTAATGTGTGTTAGCTTTTGTACTGTAGTTTTCTATCTAACACAGCCACAATGTCATCAAATACATTACACCATGATGCAAATCTACATTATTAGCTTTCCTTCTAACAACATGGCACAATGAGTGAAATATAATGTGTGTTAGCTTTCATAACGTAGTTTTCCATCTAACACAACACATCATCATTGATCACATTGCACCGTGATGGAAATCAAGCTAGAGTTAGCTTTCATCCTCAAATCATTGCACGATGAGTGAAATCTAATGTGTGTTAGATTTTATAATGTAGCTTTTCATCTAGCACAACCATATTGTCATCAATCACAATGCACAATAATGGAAATCTAACTAGATTTAGTTTTTGTTCTTAAAACATTCCAGGGTCAGTAAAGCTAATGTATGTTAGCTTTCATAAGGTAGTTTTCCATCTAACACAGCCACATTGTTATCAAATACATTACACCATGATAAAAATCTAGCTGGAGTTAGATTTCATTCCTTTCTAGGAGAGTACATTGTGTCATCTACTATTACAGCCCAGTTGGATATGATTGCCTTCCTCATTGTGGTGGTAAGAGGAAATTCAATGATGTAAAGGATTACTTTTTGTACATTATATTGACTTATAAAGCTAAGCCTTTTGAAACAGCAACAGAAAATTATTTACTAGTTTCATCTAACCTCCCCTCCAAGCATATAGGACATTTCCAAATTGAAATATTCATCTCTATGAGAAGAACTAGAAAACCTGTTGGTTATCTTTATAATTTTATTTCCTGAAGTCACATATACTGAACAAAAGGAGACCCAAGCTCCAAAACTTCTCATAAGCTTCCATATTGTGCACCTTTATTAAGTTAAATTCCATAGATATATGGAGCAAACGCTTTGTTGGATTCCACTTGTGTATGATTCAAGGACTCAACTTGACTAAAGGATCCAAATGCTACTACAACAATTGCTTCACAATCTACCATGCAAACCTATCCAAACTTGCCATGAGTGCCCCACGCAAGTTGAACAATACTCCAAACAAGGCATGAATGGTCACACAGGTAAATCACCCCCTATAGGGCTTTCGTTTCATACACATGAATCCATAACACACATCAAACCTGGATTTTTTAAGGATTTTATGACTATTGTTTATACTTTTGTCACCTTTTCTAATGCAAAAGGCTATATCAAATTTTTATATTGTTATTCTAGGGCACACATTGCACTCAAAACCCCTCCAAATAGTTTGTGAATGAGAATTGAGTTCTCTTACCATCCCTACTCATGCCCAAAATTGGAGCTTTAACCATCAAAATTGGACTAGAACTTACCAAAGCTAGTTTAATGTTGTTATTCATCACCTTTTAAGACTGAAACATGCCCAAAAATGTATTTCAACCCTTAGATTCAGCCCATATTCAAAGGTTATGTCTTGTTACTGCTAATTTATTGTTGAAAATGATCCCCACAAGACAATTGTGAAATATCCCCACAAGACAATTGTGAAATATTTCCTAAAGGCTTCCTACCCAAATCAGCAGTAACCCCCAAGTAAGTATCTTCAACTTTGTCCAATACATATGACGCCATCTCAGCACTGCAGGTTATGGTTTCTTGTGGAGCCAAATTCGAACTCAGACTATATATATTTGTAAATTTTCATTTCAATGGGTTATCCTGAGCGCTCATTACCCGCGTAAAAACTTATATAAAACCCAAAGAATCCATGTTTTTTTTGTGGGGGAGGACATACATATTTTGAAACCTTCTCATTTTAGGGTTACAGGCCAAGAGGGAGAGGTTGCAGAACAAAAAGAAAGTTTCCCTCTGATGGGTAGGAATGCCCTTGGACCCTTTCCCCCACTTCCATAGCTGACTAGTAAGGCTCTGAATCCATAGCTACTCACTTGGATACTTGGATTGGCTTATATCCTTGGTTACTCAGCTTGGTTACCACCCTATACTCCCTAAATAAAAACAACTCGTTTAACCCGTTTGCAACTTATTCCAAAATATAAAATTTTCAACATCTTGGCACTTCAAGATATCAAAGTTTTGTGTTTTCTTCTTTGAGAAAGCACCATTTTACTTCATTGCCTCCTATTCACCCTCCTTAAGTGCCTTTCTCTCTTTCATGAAAATGAACAGATAAAGCATAATGAATCTGCTAACTGCCAACTTTTTTTTACCATCCGCTAGTTGAAACAAACCCTGATCTTTGGCACTTATAAATCATCTTCTTGCAGTTCTTGTTAGCAATTAAAATTTGATTATTACTGAAGGAATACATTAAACTGTGGGCTATGCTTCATTATCCAACTAACAAAAAATATTTTTTTCTGTGAACCAGGGACATAGTCATAAATAACAACCTCTTACCTCTCATCTAAACTTTCCCACTTCTCAACTCTGCATTTTCTCCACTACTCGAATACAGAATTAGAGTTGGATTTGTCCTCAACAAAATCAATATACCAATCTTTCTGATTAGTAAAATGTTGTGAGAAACTTGAATTGAGAATAACACTCCTACTCTCCACCACCTGGCCTAGGCTGAATTGACAGCTAATCAGCCAGCTATTGGAACAAACTTTTAGTTATTACACAACTGTTGATGAAGTCCAGTTGTTTGACAAACTCACATCTTATCCTTTTATTTAAAAGTACATGCTTATTTTGTGATAAAAGTTTGGTGACAGTTGGCATGCTTCTTTAGTGATTGCGTGTGTGCCAATGGGATGCTGGTTAGCGTCTCTTGATACAATTTCTCATGTCAATATCTCTCCTGGATTTACCCAACCAAGTGTTCCTACTTGTCATTTTTCAAGATTTCCAACCAAGAAATTTAAAGTATTCTTGTATGATATTTGTTTTCTCCCCAAGATATTTTACTCTTTAGGTCCATCCTTTGGAGGCATTTAGATCACTATGGATCAGAATTCCAGTAGATAGTAGAATTTTATGCCCACACTCCTCAGAGATCATTTACCGATAATGCTAGGCTTTCTGGTAAGTAGCTCATTTTTTTTATGAATTTGTACCCAACCTCCATAGTTTACCCTCAGCCTTATTAACTGCTTCAATTGCACATACTTTGTGAATCTCCAAAATTACAATGCAATTGTTTGGATAACAATTCCCAAGGTTTTAGGATGAGAAATTCTTATTTTGAAACAAGGATTGACTTTCTCGATATGGATGGAAACCTCGTGGAGAAGATCATCGATCAATCATTGAACAAGAATTTTATGATTTTTCTTAGCGTTGACCTGAACATTGCGCTCATGGTGATCAGATCGATGTAAACAAAAGGAATTTGCATGCAACTGGATCGCTGTCGACCTTGACCTCTGCACCGACCTCTGGCTCCTGGTGCAGGGCGTGACCCAGAGCCGCCATGAGTGTGTCTGGGGGTGGGGAGCCGCCTTCCCTCACTTCGATCTCAGCTAATGAGGCCTTCATGAAGTTAATCGGGAAGGCTAGGAAGAAACCAACCTTTCTTCCTATCCCGAAATTTGTAAAGAAACTGGATGAAGTTCCTGAAATTGCTTTTCCGGAAGAGCAACCCATTAAAGTTTCCCTAGCACTAGCTGAAAGAGGATTGATAGGACAATTTATGGGGCTTTGGCCATCCACAAAAACCACCGACGACTGGATATAGCGTAACTGGAGACCCCAGCTGAAGAATAGTGTGACCTTCTACGCCGTTGGAAGAGGATTCTTCATTTTTGAGTTCATATCCAAGGAAGATCGAGATTTGGTCTTCAGGAGCGACACATATTTCATGGGGTCTAAGGGCCTGTATCTCAACAGGTGGATGCCTGAATTTGATCCCACATTCGACGTGCCTAAAGAAGTGCCAGTATGGGTTAGGCTCCCAAACCTTCCGGTCCACTACTGGAACTTCCACTCACTGCAAAAGATTGGAAACCGAATCGACAAATTTATTGACATAACAGAAAACAATGGCCAATACACCTGCACCAGGATCTGTGTAGAAGTGGATCTAGAATCCGGCCTTCCAGAAGCAGTAAAACTCACGATTGGGTCATGGAAGCACTATCAAAAGCTGGATTATGAGCAGCTCCCATTCAAGTGCAGAAACTATCAAGAGCATGGCCATTTCCAAAGGAACTGCCCAAAGGCTCAACCAGATGACAAAGAGGATGGAGAAGGCTGGCAGCTGATGGATACAACTTCATCCAGGCAATCCCCAATGTCCCTCAAGACCTAGCTCATTGGAAGTTTGTTTGGTCCTGCACCTCTATCCCCAAGATAGACTACTTCTATTGGAATCTTGCTCACAAAAGCATCCTCACCAGCGATAACTTAAGGAGAAGAGGAATGGAAGGGCCCTCAAGGTGCCCCCTGTGTGTTTCTGATGAGGAGAATGCAAACCATCTACTCCTGCACTGTTCCTTTGCCAATGAAGTCTGGAAGGATTCGCTGAAAATAATCCTGGACAGATTCAATATGCCAGCAAACACCCAGGAGCTGATGAAAACATGGGCCAACATATCGCCGTTTAACACTACCAAGAAGGATCTCCTCAACGCCAGTTGGATGTGGCTCCCCAAGTTCATCTGCTGGAAGCTTTGGATTGAGAGGAACAACAGGATCTTCAGGGTAAAGAGCAGCACCCCGGCTAGAGTATCAGCCAGCATCAGAGCCCTTCTAGGGGAGGCTCTAAAAGCCAAAGCCACCCTCACAAATGTTTCAGCTCTGTCTAGTGAGGAAGACAAGTGGCAAGCAGAGATAGTCCCGAACCATCAAGCCAGAATCAAGACCCCTACCTCACCCAATGCTGAATGGGACATTCGGTTGACAAAACATGACTTCAACAAATGGAGATCATCTCTAGAGGAGAATTGCCTCTTCTTTGATGGGGTCTCAAAGGGTAATCCAGGGGCTTCCGGTGGTGGCGGGGTTATCCTGGATCCTGGAGGAGAAACAATTCTGAGCTTTGCCTAGGGACTGGGTCACAATTCTAACAATAGAGCAGAGTCTCTAGCATTGTGGCAAGGGCTCAAGCTTGCCCTCAGCTTGAATATCACCGCTCTGGCAGTCTTTGGTGATTCCCAGATCATAATCGAAGCTGCAAACTCAAACAGAAGGCCTGCTCAAGGGCATCTCTCCACTATCCTCAAGAAAGTCAAGCTTATGCAGACAGAGTTCCAGAAAATAAGCTTCTTTCACATCCTGAGAAGCTTAAACACCAAAGCTGATTTGGAATCCAATAAATGCTCGCTTCTGAGCAGGAGCATGCTTCCCTCTCGCTTCTGAGCAAGGCCACTCTTCCCTCTCGCTCTGGCATGTCCATGACTCGCGAGCCCAGTGTTATTTTAACTCCAATCGCTAAAGGAGACATGCTATTTCACTTATGGAAGTGTTGGAATCGCTGGATCCTCCAAGAGATTGACTGCTCTCCCAGTTCCATCCCTAGTAGCTATCGCTGGCAAGATTAACTGGGCCAATCTTACTCTAGACGGGCATGTCTTGGAGCAGCTAGCATAGAAGGATGAAATAAGATTCGTTAACCATAGCAGGTGTCATTCAGGGAAGATATCTTTGATGTCTTACGTCTCGGTAAACAGTCCTTTTCAGTGTCCAATTGTCAAATAGTTTGTTTTCCTTGTAAAAGTTCTCGACAGCTGTTTTGTCAAACCATTAAAGCTACTCTTACACGCTATTGTCTAAAAAAAAAAATTCCAAAGGTTTTCAAATCCTCCATCAAGGTCTGTAACATAATAGGGTACCATCACATCATCATGTACAAGGCGCCATCATAGTTAACAAGACATATATCATAGATTAGCATGCATCATCATGCATACATCATCATCATAAATAATCAACATCATAGTGTGCATATGCATCTTCATGACTGTTCATACACCATTGTATGTATCATTGTTCATACACTACAGTCTACTTCACTATACATACATACACTGTATACATGCCACTGCATTCTTCACCACTAGACATCACTTTCAGGCTTGACAGTGTATTAAAGGAGGGTACAATGGTGACGATGAATGAATGTGGCTTTAGCTAGTCTGCAACTTGAGCTTGGGAGGAATTAATGGCCATAATTTTATACCACAACTTCCTTTTTGTTTTCAATTGACAGAGGAGACCAAACATTTGGTTGAAAATTAGTGGTCAGCCTGGGTTTTTTGCGATTGCTCCAGACCCTTTTGCAATTGGCCATTGTGGCTCTCTCCCATTGGGGTGGACGATGTCTGGTTTTAAAAAGAGTGATTTTTATTCAGTATTTGGTCTTTGGTTCTCAAGTACATGGTATTAAGTGAGTGGTTTTTGGCCTGCTTCGATAGAATTTGAGCCTTCCTTCCACTTTCCCCAATGCTTTCCACCAAAAACCAAATTCTTGATCCCTACGTAACTGTCACAAGTGAAACCAAGGGAAATCAACAAATGTTATTCAATTAGTGTTCCAACACAGCCCTGTACACTCAGAAAGGAAACAACCATGTGATAGCATTATTAGGCACAGATTCTGTGATCTTACCTACACTTCACAACTATATATATTTCTCCACTGTAATTACATTGCCTACCCTTTTATGGAGAAAAAGATTGGCTTCAATAGTATGCTTGAGGCTAAAATCTATATGCAAACCAAGATATTTTTTAACACAAAAAGTGCAGGTACCAGGGGTAACCAAAAATACAGAGAAGGCAAACAATAGTAAGATGCAGGAATTACTGAGACCACAAGGTCAGAATGACTCAAAGCCAAGTTACCTGTACAAGATTTGTAACAGGGAATCTTGGATATTAGATATGAGTAGTTTAAAACAGAAAATGGACCTTAAAGTTTAAACATCTACTATATGGCATTCCCTATGCTTCATTCTGGTAACCACAAATCCTCTTGTGCAATTGATAGGATTGGGGTTGAAAAGCTAGGATAAAATCCCACTTGAAGGCAGCCTTGAGACAGTTTTCTGATATGTTTAGCTCATCTGTATCTACAGAGTATGATTAATGGATGAGTCAAACAAACATACAAACATTGAACTATATGTTGAGATTTAAAAGAGAGAAGGATTGAACCCTAAATACTATAATAAACAAAAGAGGAAACAACACTAAGAAAACGCAGCATAAAACCCATAACAAGTGTGTTAGTGCTGAACCATGAGTATCCTAGAGAGAGAAGATCACAACCATAACAACAAAGAATAAAAGAGAGCACAATATGTAAAGGTTCCCATAGGCTAATTATGTGAATAAAGAACAAAATAAAGAAAATGATCACTTTATGTGAAACAGAAATAAGAGTACTACTTTCCCCAAGAGGAGTTATGGGCCCACACAATTAATCCTTATTCACTAGGTTGGCTTTGTTACCCCATATTTTGTAGGGGTGACCAAATGATTCTTGCACTTGTGATTTTTATCACAAACAGTAGTTCCACAAAGGAGAGTGATGGATGTTTGCATCAGATACACTTCTAGCATCGTTCAACTGACAGATCAGGATGACTTAATTTGATGGAGTTGGTGTCAGATGTGCTCCAGTGCTATGCCATGTGCCTTCTCCATATGACTGTTGATTTTTGTCTAGTTTGGAATCTGGATCATGATTTTGGTAGTCGATGGTGTTACTCTATAACAGAAGGCCCCTCTTTTCACCTTATTTTTTCCATTTTGTTTTTCATTTCTCCATCATTGAACGACCATTTAGGGGCCTTCATTTGTGATTTGTATCACGAGGAAGTCTTTAATTTGTCCATAACTAGAATTAATTCACCATTATGTCTAGATGGTCTTTGAAATTTGGAACTTGAAGCCTATTGATGACCCACACTGACTTTGTTTCCAATTTTACTAAAACTGGAGTTTATTTTGACCCACAACATTCATTCATTTACTATCCATCTGATTTATTAATCCTACTTATGACTAGAAATTATTGAAATAGTGAATGGGCAGGTTTTCCTTTTTATCTAAGTCACATGACACGATGAAATGGGACATAGAGGACACAGAGGACATGCTTCTGGGCGCATGGCAATAGGTATCATGATAATGACAGTTTCAGACTTAAGAGAAATTTAGTATTTTCTATGTAAGGCCTTTTGTGATCATTTAGAAATATAATCCATTATGCAAGCCAGACTTCTATCCAAGCGTTATTTACCTTTCCACAGGGTGCGGATCTCCCAAACCATTGTGAAAATGTGAGTGTCTAATAAACACAGAGTTACGTTTGATCCAGGAGCTTTTCCAGCTCAAAATAAAAGAGAAATCAAACCCTTGGGCGATTGATTTCTGAAGCTATGATTTAACAGATTTCTTCCATTTTTAAAAGGCCTTCCAATTACTTCTTCCTAAAGATCTGTAGAATAAAATGGATCACGATGATTATTTTTTCTTCTTATAGAGAATGCTCCATCCAACACAGCAGTGCAAGGATTAAATATTTAGGAAATCTGGCCTTCTCTAGGCAATGCTTGAAAAACATCTTTCATAAGACACTTAAGAGGATGAAAAAAATTGCACATGTATAAGTGCATAATAGTTGAAAGTCTCATACATTCTTATGCTACACACAATGTACCCAGCAGCAAAAGGAATATCAAAGTTTTTGCAGACCTGTATAAAACCTAGTGATAGAGGGCCCTGTTCTCAAATACTACATCTGATACCATTGCATCAATTTGGACAAGCGAGTTACACTAAAAAGGACTTTTAAAGGAACTTTAAAGAGATGCTAAAGATGGCATATTGTAAAAACAAAATAACCTGCAGTTGTATTTTTAAATTGTAATGAATTTGCATATGTGATAAGATATTTTCTTTATATAAGCACAGAAAAATAGAATTGAAACCTTAGGATGATTTATTTCCACGATTTAGCAGATTTCTTTCATTTCTAACAGGCTATGGATCATGATGATTATTTTTTCCGTTTCTATACAATGCTCTAGCCCACATGGTAGTGCAAGGCTTATTCTTAAATATTTAGGAAATGTGGCTTCCTGTAGGCAATGCTTGAAAAGCATTTTTCACAAGACCCTTAGCAACGGTAAAAAAATGGGCACATGTACAAGTGCATAATAGTTGAAAGTCTCATACACTTATGTTATATGCAATGTACCCAGCAGCAAAATGAATATGAAAGTTTTTGCAGACCCGTATAAAGCTTAGTCATAGAGGCCTGTTTCTCAAATGAGTCATCTGGTAGCATTGTACCACTCTGGATAACTGACTTATAAAAAGGGGGTTCCAAGGAGCTCTAAAGAGAGGCTAAAGGTAGCATAATTGAAAAAAAAAATATCCTTAGATCGTAAGGAATTTACATATGTGATAAGGAAGAGTACTCGGCTCAGACTTGCCTAGAGAGTTGGGACTTGGAAGCTTGGCCAAACACGCAAATCTCTCCCTGATAATAACAATCCCAATCCAGAACACAAAAGTGGAACCCAGCGTGGAAATGGAACAATAGTAGAGTTGTAAATTACTTTATTGATGTGATGGGAAACAATAAAGTTGTGAATGAAGAAAATGGTTCATAGCAGAGTTGGTGATTTCAATATACTTTGCCATCAACAATATGAAAATTGTGTTTTCCACATCTTCTGCTTCGAGGTAGATTTTTGACATGGTTGATTGCTTACCTGATATTGAAAAGACAAAAATGGAGAAGTACAACATGCTCAGTATAAATGCAACACTAATTAGTTATGACATGGAATCAACAACGTATTAGAGCTTGTACATTTAAAAATTGGTGATCCTACAAGAACATTCATATGAAGTGCAAGGTATTTTTTTCAGTCTTGTTCACGATTTTTCAAAAAAATTACGGGTTTTATTTCTTAAGAACAAGACATATGCTTTGATTGATTTTAATACCTACAATACCTAAAACGTTTGTCCTGACCAGAATGCAACACAACCTAATCTATGAAATTCCCTTTATGAAAAATCAGTGAAATCGACTCTGTGTGAAGTTTACAGGGATGGAGTATACAGGAAAAATAAGCCGAACAAAATATTGTTGCAGAAGATTGAGAAAATACTTAAAACGTTCGTCCTGACCAGAATGCAACATAACCTAATCTGTGAAAGTCCTTTTATGAAAAATCAGTAAAATCGAGCCTGAGGAGATGCAGGTGATACCCACGCGCCGCTATGAGGTCAAGTTTTCCAACCCATGACTGAAATTCCCGACCTGATTGAGC
>LPNX011004592.1:98279-126009 GCA_001517045.1 Pseudotsuga menziesii | reverse complement strand
TATGGAAGTTATTTTAAATGGTCATGTTATTTTTGTGACCATTCATTGAACTTATGCAAATATTTACATAGGGGATAACCAAAATTTTTTAGTCGCTTTTCTATAAGGGTTTCAGCTCGCACGTTAGGGTTCTCGGGTTCACCTCTTCTGCAGACGTCATGGCCGCCATTGATGGAGGTTCCCAACCACCCTCCTCCTCTATGCTCCCTCCTAAAATCAAATATTTCATGCGCCTGGTTCCCAACTGCCCTCCTCCTTGCCTTTCAAAAGAGAGTCTCCATATACATGAAGTTGTCAAACACCATTTTCAGAATGATGTATTTAAACCGAATTCTCCATTTGATAAATTTGTAGCATTTATCTGCTGCTGCAAACAACTCATTATTTTATGCTGCATGCTTTTAGTCACAGCATTCCTTCCTGTTTTTTAAGCAACAGTTAAGCCAGATTTCTCTTTTTTGTGAACATAGGTAGCTTGTTCCATTAAAATAGTCCTTTTAGCGGAATATAAGCAAATTATATCACCTATCTTGTGACAGATCATTGTAGCATCCTTGTCTATATTCCTTGCTCAATTTCCTTTATTAAATGGCCCAAATTAACATCTCCCTTTAGATACGCCAGAAAGACTGGCATTGTATTGCGGAGTAAATTTACAATTTTCTTGTCATAAACTGTTTGAGCAGATATCTTTCTCTGCACTAAAAGCTATTTGTCCCTGTTATGCATCGAGAAGTAATGGACACACAAGTTGAGGATTCACAAGCTACATAGGTGAAGTTTGACATGGCTTAAATTTAAGTACTCATTGGAGTGGTTGTAGTGGAAGGGTAAGCAATGTTAACTTCTGGTTGTGGTCTTTATAACCAATGTTCTCTGTTGGTCCAAACTTGGGCATGATTGTCTCCTTGGACTATTAAATGGATCCTTTTGGTCTTTTAAGGACAAAGAGGCTTCTATGTGGTCTTCTGGACTGTTAAATGGCTCCTTTTGATTTGACTTCCATGCACTACTACTTTGTTTATAAACTAATAGTGTTTGCACTAAATATGCTTATTTTGTTGTGGGTAGGCCAGCCTAACTAAAGCCAAAACAAAATTGAGCCACATCAACCATGGAGCCTTCATAAACCACACATACTGTTGTATTACCTCATTCCTTATTCTGCTTGTAGACAACTTGTAATCAAGTGAAAACCTGGCCATATATAATTGAGTATGAAGATGTATGGGTATCATACATAACATATACCTTACATGAGCACATTGTTGGTGGGATGTTTCCAAAGGCTATGAAAAGGACTTGAATTAAAGATGTATTGAAGCCATATGAGTGGCACAACCATAGCGTCTAAAGCCTAATTGCATTGTATCGGCATTGTTTGTAATGGACCTTGGATTTGTGGGGATACCCTTATCTTGTTCTCTTCATGATTTAAAGGTTTTTCTAATGACCATATAACTTAGTTATATTTCCCTATGTGTGTGGAGTTCTATGAGAATAGGAAGGGAAGAATACCAAAAGTAAACGAGGAAGGCGAAATGTAGAAAGGAAATAGCAAGCCAAGCCTAATTTGGAAATGATTTGCATTGTTGGGTTACCCTAAAGGAAGAAGGGAAGAAAGGGAAGCTGTTTGCTAATATTATATTATGGAAGAAGGAAGGATTAGAAAAATATTGAGGCTAAGAAGGAAGAGAAAAACAAGGGTACATAGCAATATAGGAAACCTTTTATGGGGACATTCATGGTAAGGAAGACTGGAAAAATCAAAAGAGGACACCGTAGGGGTTGGATAAATGAAGAAGGTATGCTAAATAGATGTTAAGGGTGCACATAACATAGGATAAAAGGACACAATCATTCACTAATACTATAGGCACATTAGTCAACCCAAAAGGAACCACCACAAACCCACAATTCTCAAATCAAAATGTAAAAGCCGTTTTCATGATATCTTCATCCTTTATTTATAGATGATCATACCCCAATCATAGATCAATATTAAAAAACATTATGGTCCCTTTAATATAATAAAAAATCCATAGATATAAGGAAAGGTGCTTCCTTCCATGGACTTGGAAGTGTAGGGGGTAAATTAAGTCTTGAATACTTGAGTGTATTATTTAAGTGTACTTGGTATCTTGAACAATATTTATGGATGTTCCATGGAAGATGCAAAGGAAGAGTCTTGGAAGACAAGGGTGAAAGTAATAGTGGTGATATGGGAATAGTTAATCCAATTGGTCAAGGTGATTTCTTAGGATCACTTCACTAAGATGGAGACCAATGAGTGGTTTAAATTATTGATTCAAAGGTTTCAAGTTGTGACAAACCAAGTAGAGGCATAGTTGCAACCTAAATTCAAATCATATAGTGGAGTGAAGTATGCCAAAGGAAATGGAAACATATCAACAAGGAAGTATAAAAAAATGTGTAAGTTTAGAGGTAAGAATATTGTTTGTTTCCTTTGTTACCAAGAA
Source organism: Pseudotsuga menziesii (assembly GCA_001517045.1). Taxonomy (NCBI): domain Eukaryota; kingdom Viridiplantae; phylum Streptophyta; class Pinopsida; order Pinales; family Pinaceae; genus Pseudotsuga; species Pseudotsuga menziesii. The sequence goes on along the minus strand of LPNX011004592.1, from coordinate 123,529 downwards.
AATGTTCATATTAAATTTTCTTTGAAGGAAATTCAGGAATCCTTGGAAGAAGTCCATGTATAAAAGGATTCATAGGTAGATTTGGAGGTTCTAGGTTCCTTGGCAATTGGTCTATGAAATTTCATGAAAAGAGGTCAAGGACATGGTTTTCAAGGTGAAAGTAGGCATGAAATTTGTATTTTGAACGTTATAGTCAATTGTTTGAAAGTGGTGTTTTTAGTAGATAAACTTTAAACCCATATATTTATAATTTAATGAACTACTAAAGGAATTTATTGTAAGGATAAGAGTAGCATGGCCTCATTCAATATGGTGAACTTTTTAGTGAAGGTAGCAACCAAAGTAGTTCTTTTTTCACCTTTTGAGGTTGGGGAATGGTTTGGGGTTTTAGAGTTGGAATTGGTTCAATTGAATGAACATAAAATAATCTTAAGATTAGATTTCTGAAACTTTCCAAAGCAGTTGTTTTTCCGCATGAAATTTTTTTATGTTCTTGGATGGGACCAAGACATGTGGTTTTCCTATGATGAGTATAAACAAGTTGGGGAGGGTGTCAATAGTTTCAATTGTGAAGATGATTGAGGTAGTTATCCATCCCATGAACACACATTTTTTTCACACAACAATAAGAATACCTATTTTTGGGTAAAGGAACCTTAAGTGTTCATGAAAGTGTCTCCCACATAGAAAATATGTTGGTACCATTGGAGAATTTAACAAACATAGTCTTGGAAAAAGTTGTTCGATTATGTTCTTTAGTGAAACAGGGGAAGGATGTTGGAGGTAAGTTGAATCTTGCACTAGTTGAAGATGCAAGATTTTGTGACAAAGGAATTCTCCAAGGTGAATCCTATAGAATTAATGATTATACACAAGATAAGAGAACTCATAAGGATGCATTTTTTTCAATGGAAAACAAGATAACTATTGTGTATCAGCAATGCAAAGAGACATTCATTCAATATAAATATTACTTACAAGATGGTGGGTTAATTGAAGGAAGGGTATGTGAATCCAATCCCCTTATGGATGTGCTTCAACATTATATATACCAAGAAATTGAGGGTGTTATTGATGGTGTTTCAATTGTATAAAAAAACTTAGATGTGACAATCTTAGAGGACTGGCCAGTCTAGATCTTAGATTGAATGACAAAATTCTAACAATCCATCGTGGAGGAAAGCTAAATATATCAACATGCCTTATTTGACATGGTTAACAAACCCATAATTTTGGGATTATCATTAAGGAGTTGAATTTATTGCAATGGATCTACCCATAAATCAACCAAGGTATGAGTCCATATTTCTCAAGGAGCAATTACATTTGTATTGATATTTTTGAGTCTACAAATCTGTAGAAATATCAACAATAAGAGTTGCTTAACAAATAACACATTACAAATACATGTTTTTCATGAAAGATATTGTCTCCAAAAATGCATCATGGATATGAACCTATATATGATTGATGAAGTGAAGGAAACTTGATGTCTAGTGCTTTCTCCAATTTGCTTTTCTATTAATTGAGTTTGAACTCTAGGGATTGAACCTATATATGATTGGTGAAGTGGAGGAAACTTGGTGTCTAGTGTTTTCTACAATTTTCTTTGCTATTGACCAAGTTTGAACTCATCCTTACTCTTTGGTCAAATCGACTTTAGTTCTATGTGAGGGCAAGACTAGAAGAGTCTTTCTATCTGCTTCCAAGTACTTTAAATTCGATCTATATCACTCTTATTCTTAAGAAAGATAAACCAGATACATTTATTGATTATAGGCCTATATTTCTTTGTAATCTCATGTATAAGATCATTACAAAGATTAGAGCAGATAGGATGAAGTCTATCCTTAGGAGGTATATTTCTGAAGATCAGTTTGGTTTCTTATTGAATAGACAAGCCCTGGATGCGGTTGGAATTGCACAAGAATGTCTTCATTCAATAAAAACGAAGAAACAAAATGCTTTTATTCTTAAGAAGGATCTTATAAAGTCTTATGACAGGGTTGACTAGTCATACTTGAGATTTATCCTTATCCATATTGGTTTATCTACTGAGATTAGAAATTGAATTATGGGCTGCATCACCTCTACCAGATATACAGTTCTGATTGATGGAACTCCTACCTCCTTCTTTAGTAGTAATATAGGACTAAGAAAATGTTGTCCTCTTTCGACTTATTTGTTCATCCTAGCTATTGAAGGGTTGAGTCTTCTTATAAAAGAGTAAAAGGAACAAAATAAATTTGAGGCTTAAAGGTGGCGATGTCTGTGTATATTACACATATATTGTTCATGGAAAACGTTCTTATCTTTGGAGAAGGTTCTTTCTCTGAATGGAATCATTATCATTCTATTATCTCCTTATTTTGTGATGCGTCAGGTTTGGCATTCAATGTTCAAAAATCTGATTTTCTGTATTCTTGTGATGATATGGAAATTAGAAACTAGATTGCTTCTCCACTTCCTTATAAGATGACTGGGTTAGAAGGGGTTTTTAAGTATCTTGGTTTCTTTTTTAAACCAAATGGGTATAAAAAAAGGTGATTAGGAATGGTTAATTAAGAAGATTCAGAGGAAAAATTAACAGTTGGTCATTTCAATGGCTGTCTCTCGAAGGAAGACTTTTTTTGGTAAATTATGTTCTACAGATTGGGCTAGAGGGGTAACTGCACTTTACTTTTTTTTATTGGAAAATTGGATGGGAAATATTAGAAAGTTGATATTTGAGTTCTCACACATTACTTTTAGCATATCTATAGAGCATTAAATGATGAAGTAGATAGACTTTCAAAAAAAGGCATTGATGAATTGGATGGAAATATTTCTTTTAAAGAGCTTAGAGATGAAATGCCTGTAGAATTGAACAGATTGAAGTTCTTTTGATTTAAGATTTGTTCATCTAGTAAAATTTGTTTACTAATAGCTTGTGCTTTGGGGATGGCATATTTCTTAATTTTTTATCATTATTATGATATGTTTTTTATTATAAGAGGTACAAAAATGTCAAAATAATGTTGAGAGGAGAAAATATAAAGATATTAAGATCCTAGGTAGTAATTTATTTTGGATAATGAGAATATTTTATTCTTTCAAACAAAAATGTAATTCGTTGATACAACTTTGTTTAATAATACAAAGTTGTTTTTTAGTGCTTGAGAAAAAAACCAAAATCCTCGTGGTCAAAAAAGGCATTGTTCTATCATATCCTTTCTTCATTGTCTTCTCGAGTTTATTCATCCTGTAGTTGCTTAACCTTTGAACTTTCACCAGGTAGGCAGTCACCAGGCAAAACTGAAAGCCCTTGTGGTGGAGAAGAATGCTAACCTAAGTGAAGAATGTTGTGAGATGGCGTGTAAATGAAGGCGATTGAAAGAAGCCATGTGCATTTTGCATTTGATGGACGAACAAGTAGATTTCTCTACTTATCAATCTCTCTTGCAGGTATGCCTCATTAACAAAGCTCAAGCTAGTCCATGGCCACATCATCCAAAGTGATTTCAAATTTAATTGCACTGACATGGCTCTGCCCAATAAACTCCTAAGCGTGTATGCCAAGTGCGGGAATTTAATCAATGGTCACAAGTTTCTGGAGAAAATGCCTTAGCAAAATGTGGTCTCCTAGAGTATCATGATTGCAGCTTACTGTAGGGCTGGCCATGGCAAAGAAGTGTTGACACTTTTCAATCAAATGCAAGGAACATGTATTCTCCCCAATCAATTCACTCTATCCAGCTTTCTTCCAGCATGTACTCACTTGGAAGCAGTGGCGGAGGTTCATGAAGAAATAATCAGAAGTGGGTTTCACTCTGAAGTTTTTGTGGGGAATGCCCTTCTTTACATGTATGCAAAATATGGGAAGATCAACACTGCACGTTATGTGTTTGACAAATTTCTTAGACGAGATGTTGTCAAATGGAATGCTATGATTGCAGGATATGCACAGAAGGGGTATGTTAATGAGGTTCTGGACCGGTTTGACAAAATACCTGAACAAAATGTGGTCTCCTAGACATCAATGATTGCGGGATATGCACAGAATTGCATGGTTGAAGCTGCTGCCAAACTCTTTGATGAAATGCCTGAAAGGAATGTGGTATCTTGGACATCATTGATTTTGGGTTATGCTTAGAATGGGCGTGTTGATGAAGCTTACAAACTATTTGAGAAGATGCCCGAGAGGAATCTAGCCTCTTGGACTGCAATGATTACAGGATATGCATAGGATGGGCGTGTTGATGAGGCTCCGAAGCTCTTTAAAAAAATGCCACTACGAAATGTGGAATCTTGTAATGCAATGATTGCAGGATATGTACATAATGGCCGAAATGAAGAGGCCCTGAAGATTTTCCGAGAAATGCAAAGGCACGATATGAAGCCAAACTCAATGACTCTTGCTAGTGTTATTGCAGCATGTGCTAATCTAGTAGCATTGGAACAGGGCTTGGAGATCCATGAGAAGTAATCAAGAGTGGATTTGTTTGACAAAATGGATCACGAAGATTGCAAGCTATGGTGTGCATGGCTTTGGTAAGGAAGCCCTAAGGCTCTTCGAACAAATGCAGCACTATGGAATATCACCGGATCATGTTACCTTTGTCGGAGTTATGTCTGTGTGCTTCCATTCAGGCCTAGTGACCTGCAATACTTTAATTGCATGAGTCACTATCATCAGATTACACCCACAATGGAGCACTATGCTTGCATGGTTGACCCTTTCGGCCGCTGGGCACCTGGATAAGGCACAGAACTTTATCAATAGAATGCCAATAAAACCTGATTATATTGTGTGGAGTTCTTTCAACGTTGCATGTAGAATCCATAAGAATATAAATCTAGGGGAATTTGTTGTAGAATGCCTCATTGAATTGGATATCCAAAAAGCCACACCTTATGTGGCTCTATCAAACATCTATGCTGCAGTAGGACAGTGGGATGGCATCGAAAAATTAAGGAAAATGATGAAAGATGGAGGGGGAAGAAAGGAACCTAGATGTAGTTGGATTGAGGTAAATAAATAGGTGCATGCTTTTTTTGTAGGAGATAGATCACAGCCACAAATGCAACAGATCTATGAAAAGTTGGAAATGTTGTCTTAGCAAATGAAAGCAGCAGGTTATGCACCTGCAGGAGATTAGAGGTGAATGATGTGGAGTAGGGACAAGACGACAACTATTTTGGTGATCATGAGCGTTAGTGTCCAAGCACTTTGCTAGAAATTTCATCTTCTTGATTGTTTCCTGAAGAAATCTTTGCCATAGCAGCAAGATTTGAATATTAATATGAATCCCAGGAATGTCCAATGAATAAAAATAATAATTATTTTCTTGAAAATTTGATGACTTAGTTCATATTTATAGGTGTCTTTAGTTATTACATTTCTTTTTTAATATAAATATTTTTGAGTTTTTGGGTTGTTTTTGGGGGGTTTATAAATGGACTGGTATCAAGTATATAAAGTATACCATAAAAAACAATTAAAGTAAGTTGACCATCCCATATCTGCACAGTACAAAAATTTGGCTGAATTTAGTACTACTGCAGAATTTCCGTACAACAAAGGCCAATACAACCAAAGCTTTCTACTATGGTCCTTGCAACTTGCAACCCCTACTGAGCATCCAACCTCTAGTGGATGGTTTCCTTCTGGGTGTTAGAGTCAATTTTTTTATAATAATAGAGGAAAAAATGCTCTTGCTACCCATGTGTACTACTCATCCTATTGGGGTGTTTCCACTATGACCTCTTGTTCACTAAACAAGGTCCTCTAAGGCTTTCTATGGGTTGTCCTGCAAGGAAAAAAGGATTTCCATTTGGTTAATTGGGGGGTTTTTGTAGTCCAAAGGAATGGGGTGGAATTGGGATGATTGGGTCATTCTTTGAAGCTGAGGCCTTGTGTGCAAAATTGGTGATCAAGGTCATGGAAGGTCAAGAAAACTAGAAAGTGCCCTTGTGTAATTGCATCCTGAGAGGGGCCTTGTTAGGGAAAAAGAGATAGAGTAATATCCATTTCCATACCTTGTTGTTGACTCCAGCTAAAATCCAAACTCAAGGAAACTTTTTGGCTCGGAGTATTTGGAAGGCTTGGGAAGTTATCAAGTATCGCCTTGCTTTGGGAGGTTATTCTTTGCGTACAAGCGTTTCTTTCAATGATCATTGTGTTTGGTGGTATCCCTTGGTATAGTATGAAGGAAACCCATTGGTAGAATCTTCTTGGTTCTTGGATAAATAATTCTACAAGAAAGGCATCAATTGAGTAGGGGGGCTATTTGATGGTTGCACACTCAGATAGAAGTTGTGGGCTAATCTTAAAGAAAAATTTCATCTTTTCAATTCGGACAAGCCTATAATAGAATGAGTTCAATATTTGGTTACCGATGACCTCTTCCTTAAGTTGGGTATGCTTGGTACAATGGTGTGCTAGAGAGATTGAAATTGTGGAACTATTCTAAAGGGTTCATGAAATTTAAACCAACTGATGGATATCAGTGGCTTAGATGGAAACCAACCCTAGATAAGTAGCAGAATGGTTTCTATGTTACTATTTTGTTGGTTTGGTTTCATTCAATTCGGAAATCCTATATTGGGCCTAAGAAGGATGTCTTTGTCTCGCCTCTTGTTTTGGACGGCCTTACTCTTGGCTGGCACCAGAAGTATTTGGGACTGTCACAACCCAAATGTCCTTTCTATTTCTGTAGGAAACTGCACCCTGAGCTTCAACCCCAAAACAAAAAAAATCATTGGAAGAAAAACATGACTACAACTGTGGAGGGACACAAACCTGAATGCAATTTAGACCAGGATGATAAGATGGCTTGCACCAGAGTTTAGAACACAAGAAAAACAATAGTGGAACAAAACAAGTTGGAGAACATGAAAAACTCTTCTATGTTAAATTCAAATCTAAATGATGAAAGTCGATGCTTTGTTTGATTTTGGGCTTCACAAGACTTTAATCTTAGAAACTTTAGTTCAGAGGTTGGGACTGAAGACCACTAGACATCCAAAGCCTTATCCATTGGGTTCCCTACATAAAGACACTAAATTACAAAATGCAGGATCAAATTTGTCATCAATTAGTGCTTCATGGATGAGGTGGAATGTGATGGCGTTCCATTGGACGTCTGTGTGATTTTTTTTGGTAGCCCCTACATGTGGGATAGTCATACTATTTTCCTAATAAGAGGTCAAAAGTATAGATTTTTCAAGAATGGAAATCCATTTCCCATGAGTGTGTATAAGGGAAAGCAAAAGATCTCTCTTGTAACAACCAACCAAGTGAAGAGATTGATTAATGTCAATAGAAATATTTTGATCTTGGTGTTGAAACCTAGAGCTGATGGGATGGGTCTAGAAGCAGGTACTTGAGGCGCAAGCAATACTAAGAGGCAGAGGAAGCAGTGGGACATTTTAATAAATCAGTTCATGGAAGTTTTCCAGTAGCCCAAGGGGTTACCTCCAGAATGTGGGGTGCAGCATGAGATTCAATTACAAGTGTTCCAATTGCCAAATGTTGGTTTGTATAGACAATCATTGTTGGAATTAGCAGAAGTCCAGAGACAAATCCGAGAATTACTTGATCAAGGAATCATAAGAGAAAATGCTTCACCTTGTGGAGCACCAATCACATTGGTTCTCGAGAAAGATGGGACTTGGCATATGTGTATTTCCCTAACTATGGGGCACTTAACCATATAACAATCATGAATCACTATCTACTTTTGAGTTTTGATGACCCGCTTAATCAGCTACAAAATGCAAAATAATTCACTAAGCCAGATCTTAGGCTCGGAGATTATCAGGTGTGGATTGAAGAAGAAGATATATGGAAAATCATATTCAAAACTAAGCAAGGAATTTATAAAGTGCTGGTTTTATTATTGGGGCTTTGCAATGCCCTCACAAACTTCATAAGACTCATGAATGAAATCCTCCATCCATTTATAGATTCTTTAGTTGTGTATTTCAATGATATCATTCTTTTAAGCAAGACATGGGAAGAGCGTATTTAGCACCTAAAGAAAGTGTTTGAAATAGTGCAAAAGAATGGGTTGCTTCTAAACTTGAAGAAGTGTGAATTTTCTTGGCAGCATTTATTTATATTGTATTCGTTGTGGGTGATGGTGAATTGAGACTTGATCCTGCTAAGATCAAGGCATTACTGGAGTGGCCTAGACCCAATAATGTCACAGAGGTTTGGATTTTTATCGTAGCTACTCACTATTTAAGAAAATTTATAGCATGCTTTTCCAAAAGCACTGCACCTCTGCATGCAGGGACATCTGGCAATAAGCCCTTCTCACAGGGCAAGAAACAAGAAACTTTCTTTGAGGAGTGGAACGGAAAAATTAGCATAGTTCCAATGTTAGCATTGCCAAACCTGCAATTAGTTTTTCAAATTCAAACAAATGCCTCAGGGAATGCCTTCGGAGTAGTACTTATGCAAGGAGGAAAACCAGCATGCTACCATTCTAAGCTATTTTCTGGGGCACTATTGAACTATCCAACTTATGACGAGGAGTTATACACATTGGTCCAAACTGGGAAGAAATGGAAGCACTACATGTTGAGAAAGGAGACAGTGATCTATACAGATCATCAACCATTGCAGCACTTGCCAACTCATAGCAAAACAAAGCAATGTCGCCATTTTAAGAGGATGGTCTTCCTGAATTAATTAAAACTTCAAATACAAGAAGGGGGTAACAAATAAAATTGATGGCATGTTATCCAGCCCAACAGTCAACAAGGTAGTATCAGTAAGCATGGTCTTGCAATTGGAACCATTTACTCATGAAGAGTATAAAGGATTATGTCAAGGATGTTGTTTTCAAGGAAATTTACCAAGAGTGTAAGCAAGGAGGGACTTCCGAGTTTAATCTGATTTCTATCTTGAGAATGGACTATTATATTGAATGGGAAGATTGTCATCCCACAAGGAGATAATAGAATTTATCTGATATGAGAAGCCCACACCTTGAAGGTAGCTGGTCATTTTGGTGTCAGCAAAATGGTATCCAATTTGCAAAAGTATGCATATTGGCCGAAATTGCAAAATGATGTCGCAAAGTGCACCAGAGGTTGTAAACTGTGTTGCATCAGCAACCTAAGCAACTGTAAGCTAGGAATGTGTACACCCTTGCTAGTGCCTAGTTGACCTTTGTAAAGCATATCTATGGATTTCATTAGTGGTTTGTTCAAAACTCATAAAAAAACATGATTGTTTGTTTTTGTGATCATGAACGTTCAGTAGAAAGGTTCAAAATTTCATTAATTATGGAAATCTAGTTCCTATTGGTGGACATGTACAGAAAATATCTTATCTAAGTTGTTGCCATCTGATATTTGATAAGAAAATTTCATTTGAATACATTTACAGGGTATTATGCATTCTAATATAAGTATAGTCTGGTCCTTCCCAAAAACAAGAGCTATCAAAAACTTGCTACATGCACAATAAAAAACGATAGGTATCAAAGTATTGACAGAGAAAATATTTGGTAATTGATGAAGAAAAAATTCTCTTTTTCCTAACTTGGTTTCAAGTTTGTTTCAGTACATTAGTTTAATGCCCAACCCCATTCATTGTCGCAACTGCAAATGGAATTTTTACTCAAACTAATACTGTAGCTTGAATGAGAGATAAAACCAATAGCGAATGATTTGGGGTTTTAGGTGAGTGTGAAAGGTTAACTGGGTAGAATTTCTTTGTGAAGTTCCAGTCATTAAAACATGTTGAAGGTTTCTAGGTAGAATATGCTTAAGTTCCAGCTGTAGAAGTCTTTCTAAGACTTAGAATATCTTTTAGTGTGGTGTAATTGGCTTGGGAAGGACTGGAAAACATGTGCAGTATTCAACAGGCAGTATACCAACTCATATGGATCAACTAGAGTATTCACTGGTCTATTTGAATTTTGAGGTTCCAAGAACTTAACAAATTCTATGGATGCAACCTCTCAGGATCAAAATACTCTACATAATGGACTTGAACAGAACTCAGATGGGACTAAGATGAGCAATGTTGAATGTGAAAAAATGACAAGAGATTCCAAGTGTCATCACTTGGAAACTTGGGAACATATTGAAGATGGTTTGAGTGCTATGCCTGTAGCATCAGAGGTGAACATTTCTAAGAGCAGGGTAGAATGTACTGGGCCATGGCCACATAAATGAGGAAGATGTTCAAAGTTCCCAAGACAGAGCACAAGTTTCCCCATGAGAGTATTCTACAGGCAGTATACCAACTCATATGGATCAACTAGAGTATTCACTGGTCTATTTGGATTTTGAGGTTCCAAGAGATTAACAAATTATATGGATGCAACTTCTCAAGATCAAAATACTCCACAGAATGGAATTGAACAGAACTCGGATGGGACTGAGATGAGCAATGATGAATGTGAAAAATTGGCAATAGATTCCAAGTGTCATTAGTTGAAACATATTTAAGATGGTTTGAGTGCTATTCCTGTAGCATCAGAGGTGACAATTTCTAAGAGCAGAGTAGAATGTAGTGGTTCATGGCCACATACATGAGGAAGATGTTCAAAGTTCCCAAGACAGAGTGCAAGTTTCCACAGGAAAGTATTCAACAGGCAGTAGCTTGTTTGTTTCTGTTTTTGGTGAAGATTACCAATTCAAACACTTTGATAGTGTTAAGGACCCCCTGCACCATTACTTTCTAAAGGAAACAACCCAGAGTTCTAGGATTTAATGATAGAAAGTGGTTAAAGAAAGTTCAGCAGGAGTTGAGTATCATTGAAAAAAATTTACCTGACATGATTTATGGGCAAGTCTACGAGGATCGTATGGATTTGCTGAGGGCTGTGATGCTTGGAGCCAGAGGATCTGCATATCAAGAATCAAGATGACCTTTTCTTCTTTGATAAATTGTTTCCCAAGTCTTCATGATGCTGGGTGGAGTTGGTACCATTCACACCCACCTCCTAGCCAAAATCTCTAGATCACTGTGCTTGTATTGGATCTCTTGATGGATTATCTTAGTTTTTATGTTCTGCTAGTGGAACTTTGGGTGTAGTCACTCACATCTCTTGATTCATATTTTTCAATAATATTACCTATATGGCTTTTTCTCGGTGAAAAAAAAGGATCAACCAAGTTTTAACTAGTGACCCTTTGGTCTGCAGCCAAATCTTTTACCACTGAGATATATACCTAACATCATTATTGATAAACCCTAAATGAAAATGTAGTTTTAAGGGAAGTAGTTTAATTTTTCAATGAATTGGACTATTTGTGGGAATGATAATATTAGACAGGGTTTGAACAAGAGGTGACCTCTTTCAAATGAAAATGTATACACTGATGGAACCCTGAATGAAAAGGTAGATATATACACTGATGTAACCCTAAATGGAAAGGCATTTTTATGAGGAATAGTTTAAATTTTTAAATGTTATGGATTTTTTTATAATGGTATTTATTTTAGAGTACATAAAAAGGCCATGCTCCAAAAAAACAACTATTAAAAGGTCCAATCAGATTTGGAATTGAAACGGTGAGCACAACAATTAAAAGCTTTGGAAACAACATCATTTCTAATTGTTGTTACAGACAATCCCTAATCCCTAGTGACCTTCTCAAACAAATTTTTTAATTTTGTAAAATAATAAGATCATGTTGAATCCAAAAACATAACCCTCCTATCCACTTGAAATTCCTTCCGTTACTTTCTAAAAGTTTAGAAACCTACACATGAAGGAATATAATAGGAGATAAATGTTTATAGTGCATACAAAATGAACATGATGCAAGTTTTGGGAAAATGTAATATCTTTCGAAGTTAGTGGTCAAACTTCTACATCTTTATTTAAAGGTGTGGGTTATGTTTGTGTCCATCACATGCCAGCTTCTTCAGGAAAATAATTTGTTGTGTTCCCAAAGAAACACACAAAGGAAGTTAGTATTGATCAAATTAATATTAAAGATCAACATCCAATGGTGGATTCATCTATCTCTCAAGTGCATCAGTCATCACATGGAAACCGTTTTCAAACTTCTGACTCTTCATGTAAAGGTACATGTTCTCATAATGTCCTTTCCTCTCTACCTTCCTGTGGAAAACAATTGTTTGTGTTCCCAAAGTAGCAGGATGATGAAACTAGAAACAATAAAGTTACGATCAAATGGAAACATCCAATGGTGGATTCATCTATCTCCCAGATATTTCATTCATCACATGGAAACCATGGTCAAAATTCTAACTCTTTAGGTAAAGGTATCGACTCTGGTAATGCCCATCCCTCTCTAGCTTATCTAGGAAAACAATTTTTGTATTTCCAAAGTAGCATGTTGAGGAATCTAATAATGCTTAAGTTAGTATCAAAGACCAATAGACTATGGCACACACTGGCTAGACCGTAGAGGAAGAAATGATACAAAATCAAGGTGAAGTGCAATAGTTTGTTGAGATATAAAATGTTGTTTTGCATGTCCTATGTTTAACTTAGACACAAAAAAAGTCATGGGAAGGAGGTGACGTCCTATGTTTAAGTCATACCAGTGTTATCGGAACTGGATCGGAACAAGCAAAACTGGCCGGTCTAACTAATTTATAGGGTTGGCCGGTCTGATCAGCAAAAAAGATCATAAAACTGGATTTTTTTCCAAACCGGGTACCGAACCGGCCGGAACCGGATGAAATTGGACAAAACCAGTCGAATCGGTCAAAACTGGCCAAACCGTTCGGTCTGGACTGGGGACTCATGAAACTCAATTTAAAAAAAAAACCAGAAAATAGAACTTTGTTGTTGTACTTTGGAGCCTCTTTGTTAATGTACTTTGGATTCATATGTATGCACATGAATATATATGTTTTTTACAAAATATGAATATTTTATGTATTTTTTAGTCAGCTGGCTTTTTACCCAGTTTTTTGCTGGTCCCGATCCAGTTCACATTTTGGGCTTCGCCGGTTCGATGACCGGTCCAGTTCCGATAACATTGTACTAGCTAGACCATAGAGGAAGAAATGATACAAAATCAAGGTGAAGTGCAATAGTTTGTTGAGATATAAAATGTTGTTTTGCATGTCCTATGTTTAACTTAGACACAAAAAAAGTCCTGGGAAGGAGGTGACGTCCTATGTTTAAGTCATACATAAAAAAAATGTTAGGAGGGATGATGTTCTCTGTAGGACATAACAGGAAAATTCATAAGGGAGTTACCATCCCTATCTTGAGCAATATTAAGCAAAATGCATTCATGGAAATGGGCATATTTATTCCAGCATCATGAAGGTGCATCAAGGGCAACATTCACCACTTTGGGACAACATGAATTTGCAACAAAAGAGGGGATTGCACACCCTTATTGATATAATTCAAGGCATTTTAAATATGAATTACACTAACAAGCATGACAACAATTAATCCAACAACACACTACTTATTCTAGACAGGAATAGAGGTGCATAAATGAGGTGGGATCATACTATACCATTAGCAAGAAGGATGGATGCATCTCCTAAGGAGATATTGCAACATTGAAGGCACACCAAATTGGTATTTATGTATCCATTTTTAGTTGCATGTAGGATGCACTCCACTAGAGAAGTGGCAACACTATTTTTAGAATACTGACATATAAGATTTGAAGTGCTAATTTTCAGTAGTTTACCTTCAGTATGTAGGAAACTCCACTTGTGTGAGTTATCTTATATTTATTACATGGAGAGGTTACAAACAACTAAGGTGGGGTGCATGCATGGGGTTACATTGTTTTTTCTGAGCATGCATGCAGAGCACCTCACAAGGGGGGTTAGAATCACAAGGGGAGCTTACCTCTTACTTGTAATCAACTCTTAGACTTTAATTTTGATACAATGGGAATTTGGTCCCCATTTTCATTTTTTTGTATTGATTATATCCTTATCTTACATAAAAAATCTATGTTGGCGAATTTACAAGTTCCTATTCAAACACATTTACTTTTCAAAAAGACCAAGATTAAGAATTACATCAGCAAGATTGGAATTTAAAAGCATTACATCTAGAGTAACAGTATGTAATACATAAAAGCATTTAAAACAACAAAAGCACATGCACCAGCTGTGGTAGAGAATACAAATGTAGTCTGACATTAAAGGTATGGACACCTAAGTTATCAATATTTATTTGTACTTAATAAGACTAATATGGTTGATGGTCTTCCATCCATTCAGGATTGTTAGAGTTATGTGCAAGATTGTTAGAGATATATGCAGGTTGTCAGTTATGAAAACAACATTGCCTTTCATTTGATACTAACAATAAAACATGGAAAGCCAAATGAGTTTTGTACCTAGTACATGTTGATTTGCATGGTCTAATGAAAACACTTACAATATATGGAGATAAGTAATTCCTATTACTGGTTGATGACTATTCAAGGAAAATTAGGGTTTGTTTTATGAATAATAAGTCAAGTTGTTGTTCAAATTTTGTAACATGAAAAGATTTGCTAGAGAAACAAACAAGTAAACAACTGAAAGATTTAGTATATGATAATGGAGGTGAGTTTGTTTCAACTTAGTTCAAAGAATCTTGCAAAATGGAAGGTATACATAGGCTGTATACCACTCCATACACTCCACAACAAAATGGAGTCATGGAAAGGAGGAATAAGATAGTTGTGGAGATAGCAAAGTGCATGGTGCACAACCAGAATGTACCATAGCCATATTGGGAAAAACCAGTGAATGTTGTGGTTTACATCCTTAACAAAACTCCTTGTAAATATTTGTAGGATATCACTCCTGAGGATTCATGGTTAGGTAGAAAACCTTTTGTAAGAGATTTTTCATATTTTCAGTTGTATTGCTTTTGTAAATATTCCAAAGGAAAAACGTTCCTAATGAATAACTGGATGTTTCTACGAACAAAATTGTGATTAATAGAGATGTTGTAGATGAGAAAATATCATTCATCTGTGATGATGGTAAATCTATGGATATTACTAAGTAGTGTATGGGAAATTGTTGCTCATTCATGAACAAGTTCTGGTGTTGAAATCAAACAGGACTCGGAGCCGGAAACATCATAGGAGTCAAGTTCCAAGGAGGGGTTTGGTGAAGAAGAGGGGGATTCTCAATCTTCACAACAGAGAGGGATTCTTGATATTCATAGCAAGACCAAGAGGGCCAACAAAGGAAATGGAAGTGGTATTATACCATGATGGAAGGATATTGAGAAGATGAGTTGCCAAAGGCACTAGAAGGAAAGACTACATGATTGAGGAAACAAATTGTGCAAGGAAGTGAGCAGATAAATTTTTCTCTAACTTCTGTTGTTTTTGTGTCAGGTATTTGAACCTAGAACATTTGAAGAATCCAAAGGAAAACTTGAATCAGAGGCTTCCATGAAAATGAAATATGATGCATAGATGAAAAGCAAGACTTGGGTGTTGTCCACATTGCCTCTAGGGAAGAAAGCACTTGGTTGAAAATGGATTTTTAAAGTCAAATATAAACTAGATGGCTCTTTAGACAAATACAAAGCTTGTCTTGTCGCCAAAGGATATGCAAAAGATGAAGGGGTGTACTACGAATAAACCTTTTCCCCCACAGCGAAAATGGTAACTTTTCGACTAGTTATCTCCATTTCTGCTCATTTTGGATGGAAGATATACAAATGGATGTTAAAAGTGCCTTGATGTAACCGCAAGGGTTTCATTTTTTTGGAAAGAAACATCTAGTTTGTTGGTTTCTAAAGTCCTTGTATGGATGGTAAAGTCCTTGTATGGACTCAAGCAGGCTCCTCAAGCCTGGTATTTCAAACTTGATCAATACCTTAGAGATTCTAGAGTTAGAAAAACCTATTATGAACCCACTTGCTACGTCAAAAACAGTTACGATGATATATTGATCTTATTTTGTCTATGTTGATGGTCTTCCCATCACCAAAAGTAGTGCCAATAAGATTCAACAGGTGAAATTTGATATTTGATCTATTTTTGAAATTACTAATTAAAGCCTGCTTCATTATTGTTTAGGTGTAGAATTTTTGCAATCTAAGCACTCTATATTTTTATCACAATTCAAGTATGCCAAAGCACTCTTCAAAAAATTCAGAATGACTGAATGTAATCCTCCATCTACACCTATGGAAGTTGGCATAAAACTCTCAACTTACATGGACTCACCACTAGTCAACGAGTCATTGTATTGGAAATTGGTTGGTAGTTTGATTTATCTTACTACCACCCAATCAGATCTATTTTTTTTAGTGATTTGTCTCTTTCTCAATTCATGTCTAATCCCAAAGAGTTACATTGGCAAGTTGCAAAATGAGTCCGTCAATATTCAAAGGGACCCTTGACTTTGGCATTCTATATCAGAGATTTGTTGACTCCATGCTAGCAGAGCATATTGATTTCAATTAGGCTGGATCAGTTGATACAAGGAAGTCAGAAACATGTTATGTGTTCACTCTTGGTTTAGGAAGGTAATTTCATGGCAAATTAATCTACAACCTACAGTTTCCTTATCCTCCATTGACAAAAAATACAAGGCAGACTTCAGTACAGGTTGTGAGGCAATGTGGTTACGAAGAATATTGGTCGATCTTCAACTTGACCAAGCAGTGATAACCTCACTTTTCTGCGACAATCAGAGTGCTCTCAAAATGGAAAAAAATTCAGTCTATCATGCCATAACTAAGCATATTGAAGTTCATCACAATTACATCAGATAGTTGGTTGACAATCAAGACATTTGCCTTTATTATTGTCCTACAGCAGAGAAAATATTGACATAATGACAAAACCACTTGGTAATGATAAGTTCACTCATAGTGCCATGTTGTTAAAAAGAAAGCTAACTCCAGCTAGATTTTTATAATGGTGTAATGAGCTAACACATAAGCTTTCACTCATAGTGCCATGTTAGAAGAAAAGCTAAATCCAATTAGATTTTCATCATGGTGTAATGTATTTGATGACAATGTGGCATTGTTAGATGGAAAACTACTTTATGAGAACTAACACACATTAGCTTTTACTCACCGTGCAATGTTTTAAGAACGAAAGCTAACTCCAGCTAGATTTTCATCATGGTGCATTGTGATTGATGACAATGTGGTTGTGCTAGATGAAAAATTACACTATGAAAGTTTACACACATTAGATTTCACTCACCATGCAACGATTTAAGGATGAAATCTAACTTCAGTTAGATTTCCAACACAACCCAATGTGATTGATGACAATGTGGTTGTGTTACATGGAAAACTACCTTATGAAAACTAGCATACATTAGTTTTCACTCATCGTGTCATGTTGTTAAAATGAAAGCTAACTCCAGCTAGATTTCTATCATGGTGTAATGAGCTAACACACATAATATTTCCCTTATAGTGCCATGTTGTTAGAAGGAAAGCTAACTCCAACTAGATTTCCATCATGGTGTAATGTATTTGATGACAATGTGGGTGTGTTAGATGGAAAACTACCTTATGAAGACTAACATACATTAGCTTTACTCACCGTGCAATGTCTAAAGAATGGAAACCAACTCTAGCTAGATTTCCATCATGGTGCATTGTGATTGATAACAATGTGGTTGCTCTAGAAGGAAAAATACACTATGAAAGCTTACACACATTAGATTTCACTCACCATGCAATGATTTAAGGATGAAAGCTAACTCCAGCTAGATTTTCAACACAGTGCAATGTGCTTGATGACAATGTGATTGTGTTAAATGAAAAACTACTTTATGAAAGCTAACACACATTAGCTGTTACTCATCGTGCCATGTTGTTAAAAGGAAAGCTAACTCCAGCTAGATTTCTATCATGGTGTAATGAGCTAACAAACAAAATATTTCCCTTATAGTGCCATGTTATTAGAAGGAAAGCTAACTCCAGCTAGATTTCCATCATGATGTAATGTATTTGATAAAAATGTGGCCGTGTTAGATGGAAAACTACCTTATGAAAGCTAACCGACATTAATTTGATTGACCGTGCAATGTTTTAAGGATGAAAGCTAACTCTGGCTAGATTTTCATCATGGTGCATTGTGATTGATGACAATGTGGTTGTGCTAGATGGAAAACTACATTATGAAAGCTAACACATATTAGAATTCACTCACTGTGCAATGATTCAAGGACGAAAGTTAACTCTAGCTAGATTTCCATCACGGTGCTATGTGATCAATGATGATGTGGTTATGTTGATGGAAAACTACCTTATGAAAGCTAACACACATTATCTTTCACTCATCATGCCATGTTGTTAAAATGAAATCTAACTCCAGCTATATTTGCATCATGGTGTAATGTATTTGATGACAATGTGGCTGTGTTTGATGGAAAACTACCTTATGAAAGCTAACAGACATTAGATTTACTCATCGTGCAATGTTTTAAGAACGAAATCTAACTCCAACTATATTTTCATCATGGTGCATTGTGATTGATGACAATGTGGTTGTGCTAGATGGACAACCACAATATCAAAGCTTACACACATTAGATTTTACTCATCGTGTAATGATTTAAGTATAGAAGCTAACTCCAACTAAATTTCCAACACTGTGCAATGTGATTGATGGCAATGTGGTTATGTTCCATGGAAAACTACCTTATGAAAGATTACACACATTAACTTTTACTCATCGTGCCATGTTGTTGAAAACAAAGCTAACTCCAGCTATATTTCCATCATGGTATAATGAGTTAACACACATAAGCTTTCCCTTATAGTTCCATGTTGTTAGAAGGAAAGCTAACTCCAACAAAATTTTCATCATGGTGTAATGTATTTGATAACAATGTGACTGTTTTAGATGGAAAACTACCTTATGAAAGTTAACATACATTAGTTTTACTCACCGTGCAATGTTTTAAGAACGAAAGCTAACTCTAGCTAGATTTCCATCATGGTGCATTGTGATTGATGACAATGTGGTTGTGCTAGATGGAAAACTACATTATGAAAGCTAACACAGATTATATTTCACTCACTGTGCAATGATTTAGGGATGAAATCTAACTCCAGTTATATTTCCATCACATATCAATGTGATCGATGACAATGTGGTTGTGTTAGATGAAAAACTACCTTATGAAAGCTAACACACATTAGCTTTCACTCATTGTGCCATGTTGCTAAAAGAAAAGCTAACTCCAACTAGATTTGCATCATGGTGTAATGTATTTGATGATAATGTGGCTGTGTTAGATGAAAAACTACCTTATGAAAGCTAACACACCTTAGCTATTACTCACCGTGCAACGTTTTAAGAACGAAAGCTAACTCTAGCTATATTTCCAACATAGTGCCTGTTGATTGATAACAATGTGGTTTTGCTAAATGTAAAACTACATTATCAAAGACAACATACATTAGATTTCACTCACCATACAACGATTTAAGGTCAAAATTTAACTCCAGCTAGATTTCCCTCATGGTGCAATGTGATAATGTGGTTGTGTTAGATAGAAAACTAATTCGAGCTAGATTTTTATCATGGTGTAATGATCTAACACATATGATCTTTCACTCATCGTGCCATGTTGTTAGGAAGAAAACTAACTCCAACTAGATTTACATCATGGTGTAATGTATTTGATGACAATTTGGTTGTGTTAGATAGAAAACTATCTTATGAAATTTAACTCCAACTACATTTCCATCATGATGCATTGTGATTGATGACAACATGGTTGTGTTAGATGGAAACTACATTATGAAAGCTAACACATTATATTTCACTCATCGTGCAATGATTTAAGGAATAAAGCTAACTTCAACTAGATTTCTGTCATGGTGTTATGTATTTGATGACAATGTGACTCTTTTAAATAGAAAACTACCTTATGAATTCTAACACACATTAACTTTCACTCACCGTGCAATGTTTTAAAAACAAAAGCTAACTCCAGCTAGATTTCCATCTTGGTGGAATGAGCTAACACACATTTTCTTTCACTCATCGTACAATGCTTTAAGAACGACAACTAACACGTTGTTAAAAGTTAATCTAATTATAGCTAGATTTCCATCATCTTGTTATGTATTTGATAACAATGTGTTTGCTTTAGATAGAAAACTACCTTATGAAAACTAACACACATTAACTTTCACTCAACGTGCAATGTTTTAAGAACAAAAGCTAACTCCAGCTAACTTTTCATCATGGTGCAATGAACTAACACACATTAGCTTTCACTCATCATGACATGTTGTTAGAAGGAAAACTAATTCCAGCTAAATTTCCATCATGGTATAATGTAGGACAATGTGGCTGTGTTAGATGGAAAACTAACTTATGACAGCTAACAAATTAGCTTTTACTCACCATGCAATGTCTTAAGAATGAAAGGTAACTCCAAATAGATTTCCATCATGGTGAATTGTGATTGATAACAATGTGGTTGTGCTAGATGGAGAACTACATTATGAAAGCTAACACACATTTGATTTCACTCACTATGCAATGATTTAAGGACGAAAGCTAACTCCAAGTAGATCTCCATTGCGGTGCAATGTGATTGATGAAAATGTGGTTGTGGTAGATGAAAAACTACCTTATGAAATCTAACACACATTAACTTTATCTCATCATGCCATGTTGTTAAAAGTAAAACTAACTCCAGCTAGATTTCTGTCATGGTGTGATATATTTGATGACAATGTGGTTGTTTTATATAGAAATCTACCTTATGAAAACTAACACACATCACCTTTCACTCACAGTGCAATGTTTTAAGAACGAAATCCAACTCAAGCTAGATTTTCATCATGGTGCAATGTGATTGATGACAATGTGGTTGTGTTAGATGAAAAACTACCTTATGAAAAGTAATCGTACTTTAGCTTTCACTAACTGTGCAATGTTTTAAGAATGAAAACTAACTTCATCTAGATTTCCATCGTGGTGCAATGTGATTGATGACAATGTAGTTGTGTTAAATGGAAACCTTCCTTATGAAAGATATCACAGGTTAGGTTTCACTCACCATGCCATGTTGTTAGAAGGAAGCTAACTCCACTAGATTTTCATTATGGTGTAATGTATTTGATGACAATGAGGGTGTGTTAGATGACAAACTACCTTATAAAAACTAACATAGATTAGCTTTTAGTCACCATGCAATGTTTTATGAATGGAAACTAACTCCAACTAGATTTCCATCACGGTGTAATGTGATTGATGACAATGTGGTTCTGTTAGATGAAAAACTACAGTATGAAAACTAACACACATTAACTTTCATTTATCATGCAACATTTTAAGAACGGAAGCTAACTCTAGCTATATTTCCAGCACATTCATACACATACATCAATAATATAAGTGCCATGTCCAAAGTCAAATAGGAATTTGGTGGTTTTATCTAAGTTGATATCTATCATTCTCTAATACTTCTTGGAACTCTTATTGTTATCTCTTCATATATATTTTATGTAATTTATATGTAAATTCCCTTTTGCTAGCGTGCACAAGATGTAGGGGAACAATGTTTCATGGCATACAAAAGGGCTACCCTATTGTTTTGAATTATTGCAACTATATTACCTTTTTGAACGTACACTTCATATGTTTTAACCTTAATTACAAACTACAATTCAAATGTCTTACAGAAATTGGGAGGAGTTACAATGGAAAATATAATTTTGATAAGAGGGACTATGTTAACCTCCTAATTAATGGTCAAGTTATTGGACTAGGAAGGGTTGAATCTACAGATACTACAACTCATTATGGTGGAGAAAGGCTTAATGTAGGATATGTTATGGTTTTGATAATTGATGTTATTGAATCACATTTGATTGTGGAATATATTGATGAATGGGACTTACATCCATGGAAGATCATAGATTTGAGGCATAACAAAGGTAAATCAAAATCTTGAAGCACATGTTAAGTGTTTTTGATAGTACATTGCTTATTATTTTTGAGCAAATACTAAGTTTGTCTAATTTGTTGTATCTTTGGAAATGTCTCTTCTGCATTTTCTATTGGAGACAAGGTATATCTTTTGCAATGTGGAGCGATGGTGGGTGAAGGCTCCATATTCAATACAAATATTGGTCATAAGGTGCATGGAAATATGGTAAATAAAGGATCCATAGTGGTTGACATTGAGAAGGTGTTAAAACATGATGCTCTTTTGCCACATCCAACAGGATTTGAAAATACACTAGGGGTCCATTGGGATCTTATGAGATTTTGCCAGAATCAGATTTGGAACCTCATTTTCATGATCATCAAGTAAATGCTCCCCAAGATAGGCTTACATTCACATGCAAAAAGTTTTCTCTTACACACGAGTGCACGGGAACAAGCATGTGCATTTTCAAAGGGATCATAGTTAATGTCCATGAGGATGACATGGTTGAGGGTGAAAGGTTAGGTGAAAAGGAATTTGGTGTTTTTGTGGAAGACATAGAAAGAAATTGTGAAAGATGTAGGATTGGAGATAAGTCTATACATTTTTTGGTTAGATGGTCAATAAATGAGTTGGTGGACAATGAAGGTGAGATTACAAGGGTGAATGAAAATTTCAAGGAGGCGCACAATGAAATGGTGGTATGTGATCTTATAGAGGACACAAGTCCCTTAAACACATGGGATGGTGATCTTTATAATGAAAAATATCCAGCCTCAATTACTATGCATGTAACGAGGCCATATAAAAGGATTAAACAAGTTGTGGCTACAAAAAAAGTTGGAAACTTTCAAATACAGAGAGATGAAGAGAAAGAAACTGGCTTTTGGCAGCAGATGAATGTCGCAAACAATATTGTCTACAACATGTGGATAGGAAAGCCATTGCAGCTACTAGAAGGGGTATGGAACTCTTAAAAAAATTACATTAGGGAATTTTCCTTGAATTCACTCCTTTCCAACACAATCATGTCAAAGAGCCATGGCCATGGCCTACCTCCTACTGTTAGGAAAGTAAAGGACATGAGGTTTAATGGAGATATTAGTTGTAAGAAAGCATGGTACAAGATACATAATATTCCTCAAATCACCTTCTATACTTACCAACATAACTTCCAATAAGGACATGTCAAAGGAATTCATGGTAACACCAACAAATGCAAACCACGTGCACATACTGTGGCAACCATAGAAATATTGCACAAAATTGTTATGGATAATTCAGATTTTTCACTGAACCAAACACAACAAGTTGAATAAGATGGAACGTCTGCTCTGTTAATACTACTGCCATCAATGTACACCCAAATTTCTTTGTTAAAATAGATCAATGAGGCTCTTCAAGAGCTCAATTTTCCATCAATATCACAACAAACAACGAGCAAGATTTGGAATACTCATTTTCCATATATGGCATTCTCAAAGAACACTAACTTCAGTAAATGTAGTGAATGTATCGTGTTGAAAGCACAGATGAAGACAATGACTACAAAAGAGATGGAAGAAAAGGCATGAGCTAGACTGAAGAAACATAACAAGATTGTTATGTGTGGAATATATTGCTACTATGCCCATAGAATTATGTCAAAGCGGTATCCAAAGCAATACTTGAGCATTATCCATGATAAAATGGACAAAACAAAGACTTCAATCCCAAGATTACATGTCAAATCAAAATCTGTTGCAGGAACAAACTTGGGTTTGTCGTTTTCAGGTGTGATAAAACATGGGCATAACACATGAGGTTTTGGTCATTTATCCCTACCATTTGTACACATGGGATCACAATTTACCAGTACATCTCTTGCAAAGTGATTGGGGACCTTGAAGACCCACACCTTGATATGTATGGTGATTTGCTTGATGAGAGTGGAAGTTCAAGAAACCCACTTTCAAATGCATTACTTCAAAACTCTATTTACTCAAAATGTAGAGTGTACAAGGATGCTTTCCTATCTTTAAATGGAAGATCAAAATCAAAATCTTGATTTTAAACCTCTTCCTCCACATTTATTGTTACAGTTGGACAATGTAGCTAGTGATAATAAGAATCGTTATGTTTTCATGTTTCTATCACTATTAACTACACTTGCTGTCTTCATCACTATTGAGGTTGGGTTCTTGCTTGTGGGGCACGCCCATGAAGACATAGATGGAACCTACGAAAGAATGTCTTCCAACTTGAAAAGCACAGATATATATTTTTTTATCTGAGATGATGGATACATATTGCACAATAGAAGAAAAACAGGCGTTTCCACCTAAACTTATTGGCAAAGTGTATGACTTCTAAAGTTTTCTTAATGGGTACATCAAGGAGGGGAAAAATGAACTAGTTGGACATCTTAATGTCCAATACTTCCAATTTCTTGTACTCAATGATGTTCCAGTTATGAGGTATAAATAATTCATCAGAGACATTAAGTGGTAGAAACCACAATGAGTTGTGGAATATAGATGATGAAGGTCAACCTATATTGCCCACATGGAAGCCATCTTTCTTACGTCCCAAAGACAATGATGTTTATTTAAAAGAACTAAAGGAAGGAATAACATCATACATAAAAATGTGGAAAGAGACTATTGGCAATGAGAATTCACCAATTGTTACAGAGGAATGGAATAAAAAAATAGATTATTGGAAAAGAGTTATTGATGCATTAGATGGAATCTATAACGACCATACACCCTTGGATGAAAGTGATTCTTCTTTTGATAATTTTTGGCCCAAGACGAGGCAAAATGTTAACGTTGATGGTAATGCACTCCATGCAATATCAAGTATTATGGATGTGGATTTCGATAATGTGACAGATGAACCGATATATGTTGGACCCAAGTGCAACAAGCCAAAGCCAACATTCGATCCTAGAACTGATGTAGAGAAAAGGAAGTTGTTTCTTGTTAGATCAGGTAATTAGGATGAAGGAGAAATGATTTGGATGGAAAAATTCACCTCAGATATCTTTTAGGATGATGACAGTGAGACCCTTCATGTAAAGATTGATTGGTGGCAGCCTAGTTTAGGGAAATACAAGGGAAATATTTTAGAACAATATTGGGTACCAAATCTTGATGACACAAAACTTAGATCTATTCCAATTAATACCATAGTTTGGGCATGGATGCCAAAGAAAGAAGATTGCAGGAAGACCAAGATAAATAAATGTGGTGTATAAGTTGTACTTGATCTGCTTGAGTGGATATAAGGAGATTAGGTGGACATGATTCATGAATGTAATTTTTCTTTTTGAATGAATTTTAGTATACATGAAGAAACATTTTTCAATGTTTGTAGTATAATAAATACTCTTCAAGCTACTTTTTGAGGAATTTTATATTATTTACTGTAT
>LPNX011004592.1:82933-96390 GCA_001517045.1 Pseudotsuga menziesii | reverse complement strand
CAAAAATAATTACTATGACAATGTTTATAATTGTTGTAATAACAAATACAATGTTGATATTATGTCGTAAAATAATTTAATCAACTTAACATCTAATACAACCTAGACTTTTTTCATTTTGAAGGAACTCAATCTAGCAAAAGTTCTAAATTTTAGATCTAACCCATCTAGTTGTAATTGAGATGTAATATTTCCCTTTGAATAGTTGAATACTAAAGATTTACTTGAAATAAATAAAAAATATTAATTAAGAAAGTAGTTCATTGGATTAATTATTCCAAATTTAATGGAATAGTTCTTTGAGTTGATTTTTCTAGATTTAATAGAATATGTATTTAGAGATTTCCAAAAAAAATCAATCTGGATGAAGTCCTTGTAATAGAATATTTCCAAATTTAATGAAATATGTGTTCTTTGTATATTCATGTCCTTTCCTAATATCATCTCGCTAGAATGGACCTAGTTCCAATCTAATTCATCCTTGATTTTTCGATTGAGTTCTATCTCACTATTTGTTGATCCCCAGATATTAGCAATTTTTGGTCTATTGGACTCTACCATTAAGCTATAAGTTGGTGTTCTTGACGAGTCTAATTGTTTTTGTATATTTTTAGACTCCTATGCTGATGATTATATTCCTATAGACTCTATTATTGATTTAAATCTTGATATTCCTCCTGAGTTTGATCTTTTTTATTGTAGGTCCTCATGCCTTGGCATTCTTGAGTCTTTCTTAGTAGACGTAAACTTGGTGATGAATATTGTAGAAGAAATTAAAATTGAAAATACCCCCATGAAAGTATCACATATCAAATATTTCTTTTTATATTTTTGATGATCATGGTATTGTTGTTTCTTGTACACAATATTTTACATTGGATTTGTGGTTTCTTATGATCATGCTTTGCACATTACTCTATTTGGTCAGGTATATTTGGAAATTTTCTTATAGGTTTAGTCCTCGCTCTATTATAATTCATTTGAATCTTTTTCCACCTAAATTTTCCATTGGGTCGAACATGTTGGATATTCATGTGTCAACCCTATCTATGTACATTATGCACTAGTCTAGTAGATCAAGAGCCTACCTAAAAAGGAAAATTATAGACTACAAGATCAAGAAAATATTTCTCCCCAAAGGAAAATTCACATGGAAACTCAAATCATTCCTAGATACAAAAATGATCTTGTAAATGTTCTAATGCACCACTTATTTGGGGTATCCGTTATTTAAATAAATAAACCTTTATTTTCCTAATTTATGTAACATACCAAATTGCCTCAAAAACATAAAAATAGAAAGAATAAATAACTCCATGACTTGATAATAAAATAAAGAGAAATAATAATAATCCTCTTTGAGGGGCCAACCTCCTTTTAGAATATATCAGATGCACAAGATCATATGATATCTAAAACTAGGTCTCTTTGGTATATATAGGAAATGATGTGTACAATCACAATCACAATTAAGGTCCTAGATAATCAATAAAGACAACATTAATATGAAAATATAAGTGTAATGTTTTAATATATAGGGATTAACATACCTATCTCCTTCAAACAAGTTTCTCCCTCAATACTTAATTAATTATATGTTTTTCTACATTAATAACTCATATTACCATGTCACATATTCTTTTTATAGGTTATTCCACTTAATGAGGTACTCAATAATTGCTTAATTTCATAGTTGTTTGATCTCTAATTCAAGGATTGTTTCAAGTTCTAGTATTATTTTTCTTTGTTCATCAATCTCTTGTAATAATATAAACTGGGATCTTGTCACTAACTAACTTTTCTAAGAAATAAACATGGAAGACTAGATGTACATTGTAAAAAAATTTATGGTTATAAAATATCTAAAAACATTTAGCATTATAACATTATAACCATATGCAAAGGATAACTGAAAGAAAGATAAGCACAACCACACAAAATAATACAAAGATTTATCATGGGAAACCCTAGTGGGGGAGAAAACCCAACAAAAATTCCTCGATATAGAATTTGACCAAGTACAGTGCAATACCCCAAGAACAAGAATAGAATCTCCCTTTTCGCAGTAGAATCCTTCTCTCTCTCTCTCTCTCTCTCTCTCTCTCTCTCTCTCTCTCTCTCTCTCTCTCTATCTTACGCAACTGCTTGAGTGAAGTGTGTACAAATGAGGGAGGGTGCCTCCCCTTTTATATTCTTCAGTTTTGTCACCTATTTTTCCAACAAGGTCGAATTATCGACCTTACTAGGCCTACTTCTCCTAGGGGGACTCAAATATACATTTTATATAATAATTTTGTGGGTACTATTTCCGTGACTTACATCAGAGGTTTTACCTCATGACTTTTACATGAAAAATTACATCAAGGACATCTCTCAATGGAGGAATAACATATAAAAAGGAGAAATACAATAAAATTACAATAGTATATATTTTGAAGTTACATTTATTTCAGCACTCCCTCTTAACAAGGAAGGTATTCTACATCATCAACAACAATAAAAACAACTCTACAACTAATGGGTGAATCTATATGTCATTGGAAGTTTTGAACAGCAACAACATCATGTTTTCGGAAAAGCATCAACATGGGATATCCTCATCAACATCATCATGGAGCATCATCATCATGGAACATCATCACAAAGCATCATCATGGAGCATCATCATTGTGGAACATTATCATAATCATCATGAGCATCATTATCAGTGTCTAAATATTGGAATATCATCATCATCTAGAACATCATAAATATGTGAATACTAGGACATAAACAATATGTGAATAGTAGATCATAATCATCATCATCAGTGTATGAATACTGGGACATCATCATCGTCAGTATGTGAGTACTAGGATCATCATCACCATCAATATGTGAGTATTGGGACATCATCATCTGCAACATTAGTATGTGAATACTTAAACGTCATCATCATGCAACATTAGTATGTGAATAATGGTACATCATCATCATATTTAACATCAGTATGTGAATACTAGAACAACAATAACATCATCAAAATATAAATGATAGATTGTCATCTGCATCATCAGCATGGAGTGTTGGGACCACATAATCATTAGCATTTGTCATGGTGATTTATCCCCTATTACGTGCAATAGAACATACCGTAGATCAGCCGGATCAAAGGGTGTAGTTCATGGTGCAAGGGATTTGTCAAACTCAACTTATAACAAACAAGAACAACAATCTAATATTCTTAACTAACTAATGCAATAAAATAATAGAAAGAGATACCTTTACCTTGGTACATTGTAGCCATTTGAGGAAATGGTCTGTAGGATCCCATGATCCTAGTCTCTATTTATCTCCAACAAGGGGTTGTCACTGGAAAAGAGATTAAGATTTGCACCGAGAGAACTCGACATGCAACGTGGGATAGTGTGGTGAAAGGTGTAGCGAGCGAAGAATTAAGGAATGTCCAAAATTAAAATTTTTATGGAATGTAAAGTTGACAAAAAGTGTTTTGGGAATACCTTCACAATATATATATAGGGATTATCGAAGACATTCTTACCCATGGTATTGACCCATGGTATTTTATTGTGCATGGTATTTTTCCATGGTTTTTGACCCATTCTCATTTTAGTGTTTTTTGGTCCTTTTTGGAGAGAGTGGGGTTATGTTGAAATAAATACCCATCTTCCATGTATTTGTGGGGGAAGGAATAATAATGTTTTGGACCAATTTTGGTGGATTTTAATTAGGAAGTTCAAAATTAAGGGAATAATGGTGGGATTATGATGTATAATTATGGTTTGAACCATATAGAGCTATGTGGACAATTTTTTATGTTAACAGATTTCCCCCTGATGTGTGAGGGAAGGAGCTCATGATATGGCTGACACACATCATAGGATCAAGGGATAAATGGTGACAATGGTGGATAAACTAGAGGGAATCGAGGAAAATTTGGAGTTTCCTCATTCGAATTGCAATGGTTTTGTATTTGTATTACTTCTCAAATATGGATGAGGTACATATAATATTAGACATGTATATGGACGAGGTAGGCATACCCATGATTGTATCAATGTCTCAATATACAAATGTGGGTCAAGGCTCAAATAATGGGAGCCTATCAATACATACAACTGGAAGTACATAATGGGGGCCTCAATGGGAGGTTAAATACATAGATTGATACGAAGAACCGGTACATAGAAACAATGGAATTCTCTTGGAATGCAATATCACTACAACTGATGCTTTGCTGAATCTCGAGGTGTACACAATTGTGTGGACTCAATGAATGAGAGTTAGAATATCTGAGGCACAAAAAAAACATCAAGTATTATAGATACATGGAAGCATGACACCGAGGAGCTTCCGAACACTGTCACGATGCATCCATAAAATCACAATGGACATGAAACTATATGGGTCCCCAAAATAGACTCACCAATATGCTAAAGTTAGGTGATA
Source organism: Pseudotsuga menziesii (assembly GCA_001517045.1). Lineage (NCBI taxonomy): Eukaryota > Viridiplantae > Streptophyta > Pinopsida > Pinales > Pinaceae > Pseudotsuga > Pseudotsuga menziesii. The sequence continues at coordinate 91,941 of LPNX011004592.1, read as the reverse complement.
ACCGGGGTCTTTGACCAAATAATGAAGGAACCAATACCCTATACGAATCTCAATAATGCGATAATTAAGTTGAATTCGAGCATGTGAGACACAACCAACCCAAAAGGAACTAAGGAATCCTTTCAAGTGGTCCAAGGAGCTCATAAGTGAGGTGGATGAAACCAAGATATAGGGACCTCTGGGTCTATCCTCTGTAATAGATGTGTTGACCTTGATAGAGGGAGACCTGCAACTACCAAGGAAATGATCATTCCTTGATAGAAGCAGAAGGGGGAAAACTAGAGATATGGAACAATAAGGGGATTGAGACATTGAATGGGGAGCAGGGGAAGAGGAGTACGGGGGAATAAAACTTCCTTTGTTTAGAGTATAACGATAGGGCTGAACTGGTAGTGGATGATACTGACTCATGAGTAGGGAAATGATAGCTATGGTTCCAGGGAGAAGAGTGCAATGGGAGATACTTGGGGAAGGAGATAGATAGGTGATATCTAGGGGATCCAAGGGAGACTCATCATATAGTACTTTGAACAAAGGCGACCCAATGGGGTGAAATATACCATAATGGGAGACTATATGCAATATATGTGGGCACCGAAAGGCAACATTTGCGACTTATTAATATTTTAAGGAGCATGAAGAAGGGATATAAGTATGCATAGTATGATAGTGTCTCGTGGATTTTTGTCCAGCCTAAGATGATAAATGCTTGATGGTGTTTTCATATTTAGAGAGTCTGAAAATAGGAAGAATACTCCGATGGGTTTTTTCCATACAGTAGTCTCCTGAGTCCTAAAAGGGATTAAATTGTACAAAGGAGAGCTCTCCTAACCGAAAGGGGAAGAGAGACTTATTTTCCATATGTAGTCCAACTAGGCCAAAAAAGGTTAAACCTATACTAATTAGATGATCATTCAAATACTTTTACAAGCATGAACAAAACCAAGTTTGCTTAGCAATCTTTTCTTTGTGAGAGGGATGGAAAAGAGCTTAAATACAACCCATAAGTGATATTTTTCATAAGTTACGGTCCCAATGTCCAAAAAAAAGTAAAATGATACAAGGGGAATTGTTCCTAACTATTAGGTGCTAGGGTGGTCCTTTTCTTTAATTAGTCTATGCAGTCCAAAAAAGGGTATAAACAAGGTCACATAGACATTGTTTCAAATATTTTAATGAGCATGAAAGGAAGCAAGCATGATCAACAATCTTTTCATTCTTTAAGGAGTCAAAAGAGATCTTAACATAAAATCCGTAAGGGGAAGTCAAGCAACGAGGAAGTGTTTGATGTGCCAAATGAGGTGATATTGGGATGATGGTGGACAGGGAGAAAACTAACCGTGGAAAACTGATGGGGCATCCTTGCAGGATGGTGAATGTTGGTATAATAATCCATATTTTGCAGTATGGATGGAGCAGAGTGCTCATGAACATGTCAATACATAATGGACATGATTTGCATGGTAGCATGTAAATTGAGGTAACTTCAGCAAATGGCCCAAAAAAATAATAGGGAGAGCATGAGATATGAGTCCCATAGGTGGATAGAGGGTGGAAAACCAAACCCAAAAGTGTGAACGACGTGAAAAACAGATACTAGATGACTCTGTGGTGCACAAAAGAAAGAGTTGACCAAATGGAGGCCTATAAACAAGGGGTGACCACATGACACGTGTTATTTTCACTGTTCAATGTTGAGTTGCAGTGGAGGGCCCCAGAGAAAAGATGTTGATTTCTTCAGATTGGACTGATGGTTTTTCGATATGTGAGTTGCAAGTAAGATATCTCACCTAGATAAGCATTTTCAATGGTTTATTTTTGTCCTTTTCTCTTCTTGTGGGCCTTGATCGAACCCGAAGGGTTCATGGGGATGGGTCACACTTTTGGAGGGAAAAATCATGACCCAAGTCACACCTACTGGGAAGACAGGTTTGAATTAGTCACACATGTTCAAGATATAGGTGTGACCCATGTCGCACCTTCCAAGCATTTTTTGGTGACTTGGTTCGCACAAAATAGGCCCGACAGGTGCGACCTAGATTAGAATCAGAACTTTGGTTGAAATAGGTTTAACATCGAATTTTGGATATGTAGGATGCTTCGAGTTGGATGGAAATAGAGAGACATCAAGGACCTTAGAGATGAGGTGGAGTAGGATGGGTCAGTACAAGATGCACTCACCCGGTATGGGTTGATGAAGTTCTTCCAGATCCCTTTGATTCATTCAACAAAGCTACTGCTGAACAAGCTTGTGAAATTTTTGGATAGAGACTTAAAGTGTTTCATCATATAGGGCGAGCGGTTGGAGAGCAGTTGGAGATAACTGACTAAGACATGTATTTTCTAACTAGCTTTTGTAACACCTCGGTTTTGACCCCATTTGTATTAAAAATGTATATGATGTATATATTGTAATTAATCATGGTGTGGAGCTAAAGGCAAAAGCCCCACCATCGATTTATCATTTTATGTTAAAATCATTGCTGAAGATATATTTCGTACTAGATGACACAATATAATTTTGTCATCATATAAATATGCAATTTAATTAAAAACTCCAACCAGCTATGTCTATGCAACAAATAATGAGATGGGGGCATGATTTTCGTATAAAGGAATAGGGAGGGAAATTATTTAAACCTTTGGGCCAATGGGGAAAAGCCAAATGTCAAAGAGAGAACCCATCAAGCCCTCAACTAACCATTTTGTCTTTTCCCCCCAATCATTAAATTCTGGCAGAATGTGAGTGAGTTAGTTATTGCATGGGGATGGGAAGAGTATGGGTAGGAAACTGGAATTTAGGGAAAACCCATTTTTGGGGAAAATCAATTTTGAATTTTAGGGCAAGTAAACACCCAAAAAGGCATGCCATTGGGACATACACCCACGTTATTCATTTTTCTCGTGCAGGGAAATCTTGGGAGTTTTTTTACCTTCATGTTTTTACTCATTTTCCTCATATTGCATGCACAAAAATTTGTTTTTGGTGTTGTTCAGCAAGTGGGAAAGGAATACTTTCATTTTGGGGGTTTATGGAAGTCATTTGGTTCCTATAATGCCATAAGCATCCTCAAAATTCATGGGCAAAGAAGATTCACATTTTTTTGTGGTCTGTGGAGGCCATTTTTTCCCACATGAAGCCAATGAACATTTGCTGAAATCGATTTTGGCTCCTAGAGCTGTTTTAACCACTTACCCTCTCTAATTTTAGCTTCCATGATGTTTTTATCCATGCCCATCACTGTAATTGTGGTGTATTGAATTCATTTTGGCCACGTTAGGGCCAAAACATAACTGGGAAATCAAATTGTTGTTAATGGTTTCTCTTACCCTCCTTGGCAATTAATTTTGTTTCCGAACTACTCTCCTAAACACTGAAATTGTGTATATTGTTGTGTATGCAATTGATCTTTGGACTATGTAGGAGTGGGAAGGAGTTTTATTGACAAACCTAGTGTTTTGTACGAGCCTCATAGATAGAGCTATAGGAATGGATCTCTTCTTTACACCCCCTGAATAGCACTAGAAGGGAATTCATGGCCTGAGGGACTGTGCAGTAGATAAGGGAATGATTCTTGGTGTTCAGTGTGTGTGGATGTCTTAGGAGTCAAGCTAGTTCTGGTGTAGGCACCCTTAGCTCTTCAGTGAGCCCACTAGCTTAGAAAATGGGGATTACATCTCCTGATAACCTGATAAACCCAAGTTGTTGGATTGGTTATGTGTTGTTGTGTCCCCTTGACAGTCTAATAAACCCAAACCTAGCTTTGGCTTGACTGAGTTTTGACATATCTTTGGCTATGTGTGAGCCTGCTTAGTTTCCTTTTCCTTGCTGAATCATGCCCAGCTTGAGGGTGATAGTGATGTTGAGATATCGATGAGCACACTAGCCTATGGTTGGGTGGGACGTTGCAGCGACATAGCTGGTTAGGGGAAGCTTCATTCGAAGATAACTATTCTTGTGTAATTACCCATGCAACTGTATTGTTTATGTGAATTATGGTGAACATGTTAAAATGTGGTGAAAGCTTGAATTAAACGTAATTTGCTTCCGTTGAATGTTAATTTTTTATGCATCTGTGTATCTTGAGTTCAATACATTTTATGTTACGTTTATGGGGCTAGTTCCTGGATTGATAGCAGCATCAATAGCATCCTCTTTGTTGGTTTAAGGGTTGGGGATGTTATAGTGTGGTATCAGAGCTTCGTTGTAGCATGGGCCTCAATGGGCCATGAAAAGCAGTGACAGAGGAAAGATTACCCTCTGCCCAATAGAGAAAAAATGTGAAAAAGGGATAATTTCAAATTTTCAAAAAAAATTCTAAGTATAGGAAATATCAGATGACTTAAGCTGAGTCCATTCGACAAAGAAACCAAAGCAGGGAGAAAATTTTTGAAAAATTTTCTAAGTTGAATTTTGCCGAAGGTCTTGGATAAGAGGAGTCGAGGATCTCGGCTGGGTGGAACCAATGGTCTTGACTAGGTTGAATCGATACATCGGCTAACAAACCAAGACCCAACCGACAAGGCAACCGGAGAGAAAAAAAAATTCGAAAATTTTTGCAAGTGTCAAAATCATCAAAAGAAGTTCGTTGAAGCAGAACCAAGGTGTCAACAAGGCTCACCTGAAGGGAGCCAATGCGTTGGAAGACAGAAGAAGATTGATCCAATGTGCATCAAAAGACAAAACAAGATCGATTGGATGTGCATCAGAAGACAAATGAAGATCGATCCGATGTGCGTCGGAAGACAGATGAAGATCGATCCGATGTGCATCGGAAGACAAATGAAGATCATTCCACCGAGGTGTCAGAAAAATTGTCAACAGTGAACCAATACATTGGATGACTGGTTGGGAATGGATCCTATTGGATGGAAAAATATGAGTTTTTCGATGGGATTTTTTTTCTCAGTGAAAAAACACGATTCCTGTGGAATTTATAGGTGCTGAAAAGGTGAAAAATTACAGCGATATTATGTGCCAGATTGCACGAAAATAAAATATTTACAACAAAAAAAATCGAGGGCATTGCCCTCGACCCACCCTGCAGTGGCCCAAGGGGGAAATCCCCCTTAACCCCCGTCGTCCCCTTGAGACCTTCGTTCTTGGTGAAAAGAAAATTATGTGTTTTGAAAAAGTTGCTAATATAGTATTTTCCCAAATGCAGGTAAGTAATTATGAACTCATGAGATTGTTATGCAGCTAATAGCTGTGTTTATTAACACATTTTGCAGAATTATAGTCACCTTCAAAGGCAACATTCCGCATAGAGAAGTTTAAAAAAAAATCGTTCTTGGTTGGGACAAGATGAGAATCGATGACATAAATGATGTACAGGACCCCTATGAGTTCGAGGAATATGCTATGGGAGAAAATGTCATAGTTGGGAATGATGAGACAGAGTCCAATGGGAGAAGATTTCAAGATACTCCCCCAGATATTGTAGCCAACATGAGGAGCCTAAGCGTGGAGTTGCAAAGTTCCAGAGAAGATAATGAAGGATTATTAAGGCTCAAGAATATTAGAATCAGTTAAATGCAGCTATACTAAAAAGTTTGACAGATATCCAGGGATAGATAAATTCTGGACGTCAGACAGCTAATCTAGAAAGAAGCAATAGTAGCGCCAGTAGAGATTTTCGTAGAAGGTCCCATGTTTCCTGGAGGGCTTCCAGGGATAGAAGTAATACTCCATAATGGAATACCAGTGGGTCATCTGATTCCGAAAAAACCCAGTGGGGATTCAATCTCTCCATCTCACAGGAATAAGAGGAGGAGACGTCACAAGAACAATTCACAAGATCAATTCAAAAAGGCAAGGCCTTGTATGTTTAATGGTGAGGTCAAGACTAGTCAAGAAGTTGAGGCTTGGATTCTTGGGATGAGGAAGTATTTCCAAGTTACAGACAAGTCTGGAAATATGAAAGCAAGGGTAGCTATATTCAATTTGAATGGAAGAGAATCCATATGGTGGGAACACCACAGACAAGTAAAGAAGGTTAATGAAAGAAGAATTGTGTGGAAAAAAATCAAGAAATACTTCAAGTAGAAGTACCTCTCTAAAAGGTACTATGATGATAAGATTAAAGAATTCCATGAGCTGAGATTGGGACAACATACCATGGAAGAATATGCAAATAAGTTCTTAGAACTATTGAGGTATGCCAGGTACATCAAAGATGAAAAAGTAAAGATCCAGCGTTTCCTGAGTGGATTGCCACATTCTTACAAAGACATAATTGAGTTTTATGAACCTAGAACTCTTGGAGAAGTAATAAGGAAGGCTAAGTATTACTATGAGCAAAGCAAAGGTAAACCTGATTATCATAAGACATGGAAGGACAAGAAGAACAAGAAGTCTGACCATAGAAATAAATGTTTCAAACCTTCTAACTTCAGGAATCAATAGAAGCAGCCATCCCAAGCTGCAAGTAAGCTAGTTGGAGTGGTGGGAGAGAAGCCTAGAGATCTATAGTAGAGCAGAGAACCTATCCAATGTTGGAAATGTGGAGGACCCCACATGTGTAGGAACTATCCACTCGAGAATGAGAGTGCAAGGCCACCTTACAACATTCAAGAATAATAAATAGTGGGTCAAGTAGCAAGGGCCTAGGGTCGTCCCTAGGATTTATGCAGCACTAGAGAACCTCCAAGAAGATCACCAATCAACTGTAGTTGAAGTTGTAGGTAATATTCTTGAGTAATCTATTTCTATTTTGATTGACCCTGGTTCTACTCACAGTTACATTACCCCTAGAGTAGTGGAGATTTGTGCTTTTAAGAAAGTAAATCATAGCAAACCTTGGTTAGTTCAGCTAGCCACTGGAACTAAGAGAAAGGTTAGTGAAGTGGTAGAGAAATGTCCATTGTTCATGAATGGATTGGTCACTTGTGTAGATCTGAATGTTCTACCACTTGGTTCCTATGATGTTCTCATTGGAATGGATTGGTTAGAAGCTCATAGGGTAAAGCTTAACTGTTACAATAAGACTTTCGAATGTATGGATGAAGAAGGGAACCCAAGAGTGGTAAGAGGTATTCCAAAGGTGATTTATGTGAGGCATATTTCAGCAATGCAGTTGAAGAAGTTCTGTAGGAAAGGTTTTCAGTTGTATGCAGCTCATATTTTGGAGGCAACATAGAATGAAACTCCTAGGTTGGAGGAATTTCATGTGTTGCAGGCATTCTGGGATGTGTTTCCTAATGATATTGCAGGGCTTCCTCCAAAGAGGGACATTGATTTCACAATTGAACATGTTCCAAGAGTAGCACCAGTGTCCAAGACACCCTACAGGATGAGTACACCATAGATGCTAGAGTTGAAGATGCAACTGCAAGACTTGTTGGAGAAGAAGTATATCGGGCTGAGTGTGTCTCCTTGGGGAGCACCAGTTATGTTTGTAAAGAAGAAATATGGTACACTCAGGTTTTGTATTGATTACAGACAATTGAACAAGGTTACTATGAAGAACAAATACCCTTTTCCTAGAATTGATGACCTCTTTGATCAAATGAGAGGAGCAAAGGTATTTTCCAAGATTGACTTGAGGTCTGGTTACCACCAGGTGAGAATCAAGGATGAAGACAATCATAAGACAACCTTCAAAATAAGGTATGGAAATTATGAGTTTGTAGTGGTACCATTTGGTCTCACAAATGCACCAACTACATTTATGTGCCTTATGAACAATGTCTTCAACATGTATTTGCACAAGTTTGTTCTTGTTTTCCTTGATGCATTATTATTTATTCTAAGAATGAGGAAGAGAATGAAGAGAATTTGAGATTGACATTGCAATTTCTAAAGGAGAATCGGCTGTATGCAATGCTGAGCAAGTGTTACTTCTATAGAGATATAATTCAGTATTTGGGTCACATTGTCTCAAAAGAGGGTATATCTGTGGACCCTGAAAAGATTGAAGCCATTATGAATTGGCCTACTCTAAGAAATGTGATAGATGTAAGATATTTTATGGGACTTTCAGGATACTACCGGAGATTCATTGAAGGATTCTCCAAAGTTGCACATGCCATCACTTCTTTGCAAAAGAAGGGGATAAATTTTGAATGGACATCGAGGTGTGAAGAAAGCTTCCAGCAGTTGACGAATCTTTTCACCAGTGTACCAGTATTAAAAGTTGCAGACCCAGAGAAATATTTTGTGGTGTCTACCGATGCATGCGGACAAGGGATTGGAGGAGTCCTTATGCAAGACAACCACGTGATATGTTACAAGTCAATAAAGTTGAAGGAGCATGAGAAGAACTATGCCACTCATGATCTAAATCTTGTAGCCATAGTACATGCTCTCAATATGTGGAGGCATTACTTGATGGGTAGAATATTTGAGCTAAGGACAGACCATTGTGATCTGAAGTATTTGTTTGATTAACCTACTCTGAATGCCAGGAAACCTAGATGGCTAGAGTTTTTATGTGAGTTTGATTTTGAAATCAAGCACATAAAGGGAAAAGAGAATAAAGTAGTTGATGCGCTCATCAGGAAGGTGCAAGAAATGCATGTGGCATCTCTAAGTATTTTCCAATCAGATTTGAGGCAGCAAATTGTTAATCATACCGTTGGAGATGAATTGTATGAGCAAGTAAAAGACATTGCATCAGCAAAGTATTAAGAAGAGGTATGAGGGATATAAATTGGAAAAATATGGAATTCTTACTTATAAAGTTAGAATTTATATTCCAAATTGTGGAAATTGAACCCAGTGTTAGAACAATTAGACTCACATCAATTGCCAATTACACATGCAAAATTACTCACAAAAGAGACTAAATATGGAGTTGAACACTAAACTGTATTGAATAAGTGTACAATAGCAAACCCTATGAATTCATAGTCTTCCAAAATAAATAATTACATGAGGGATTCGAATGCATGAAGATGCCATTCGAATCTAGTCAAAATCAGGCTTACTAAATCTAAGCAAATCCCCCATAGGTGCATAAAGCAGTTTCCAAAACTGACTAGGAGCTCACGAATTGGAAAAATAAATT
>LPNX011004592.1:6618-82672 GCA_001517045.1 Pseudotsuga menziesii | reverse complement strand
ATTTGATTCCAGGAGGTTTCCCAAGCACTCCATGACTCAAAATTAGCAAGTTTGACCACTATGGATGTGTAGATGACAACTTGCATAAGGTGGAATATGGAAATTAGGCAAATAAGACAAAAATGGATAAATTAATGTCTAAGGTAGCTAACTATGGGTTGATTATTCTAACACCCCCCCTTAAGCCTGATTTATGAGTAATATATCAGAAAATTATAGGGCCTAGCAACAAGGCTTAGTCACCCTTTACATACTGCATGTCCATTTAACCAAGGAAAAAGGCAAAAACCCAATGGGAAAATCCTCCCTTAAACATGGACTGTAAAACAAAATTTGGAAATATTGTCATCACTCATGATTCACAACATGATCAACAATCCCTAGTAGTGATTTGAGATTGCTGAATGTCTTCTCACAAAAAACTTTGGTGAAGATATCAGCTACTTGTTCTGAAGATGAACAAAAGAGTAGGTGAATGGTGCCATCATGCACAAGCTGTCTGATGTAGTGCATATGGATCTCAATGTGTTTGGTTCTCTGCTTCTAAACTAGATCATTGCAGATTCGAATGGTACTCTGATTATCACAGTAGATAGTAGTTTATTATTCTGATCCTAAGCCACACTCTCCAAGTAACCCCTGCAATCATAAACATTGAGTTGCTGCATTTACAACTCCTCTGTACTCTGCTTCTATAGATGAGAGTGAAATGGCACTCTGTTTCTTGCTTGACCAGCTGATTGGCCCTTCTGCAAGCATGAACACATATCCTAATATTGACTTTTGATCTGTGCTATCACCTGCCCAATCACTGTCAGTAAACCCAATCAAATCAAGATCAGATTTAGCTTTATAGAAGATCCCATGTGTCCTTGTTCCCTGAACAAAGTTAAGGATCCTTTTGGCTGCTTTCCAATGGATCTCATGAGTCTGATCCATGTATCTAGAAGCCACACTTACTGCATAAGAAATATCAGGTCTAGTATGTGTAAGATACAACAAACATCCAATCAATTTCCTATACAGTGTATTTTTTACCATAGGTGAAGAATCAACTTCTTCAAGCTTCACTCCTGAAAGGAAAGGAGTCTTGCTTGGCTTGCAATCCTTCATTTTGAATTTGTTCAGCAAATCCAAGGCATACTTGGACTGGTGCACCTTGATTCCAGCTTTGGTTTGAGCAATCTCAAGCCCCAAGAATTGGTTCAATAGCCCCAAATCTGTCATGGAGAAGGCATGGTTCATTGCATCCTTCAAGGAAGCAATTTCAACCTTTGAGCTTCCTGTAATGAGAAGGTCATCAACATATAAAACAATGATAATTAATGAAACATTAATCAGCTTCAAATAGACATTTGGATCTGATTTGCATCGAACAACATTCAATGATAGCAGAAAGCTATCAATCTTGGCATACCAAGCCCATACAATGACTTCTTTAGCCTGCACACAAGAGAAAGGTTAGTAGAAAATCCTTGAGGATAATGCATGTATATCTCTTCAGTGAGATGTCCATTCAGGAAATCACACTTCACATACATGTGATGTACTTCCCATTGCTTTGAAGCTGCAATGGCTAACGCTAGCCTGATGGAGTCCATCTTTGCCACTGGTGCAAAGGTCTCATTGTAGTATATGCCATGAACCTGTGAGTAGCCCTTGGATACCAATCTGGCCTTGTACTTTATAGGTGAACCATCAGCAGCAAATTTGGTCTTGTACACCCACTTACACTGAACTAGCTTCCTCCCTGGGGGAAGATCAACCAGCTCCCAAGTGTTGCTCTTCTGGAGTGAGATGAACTCTTCCTTCATGGATGATTGCCATATTGTATCTTCTACTGCATATTCATATGTATTAGGATCTGATTCAACCATCAGATATCATTTCTCAGCAAACATAGGATCTTTCATGCATAGAGCACTCTCAAATTGAGATCTAGTCCTCCTAGGGTCATTAGGATTTTCAGCTAGTTCTCCAGTTGCATGAATGGTCTTGGCTGCACTTTTTGGCCTTGTAGGGATGTTAGAATCTGCAATAAATTCATCATTATCAGACATATCAGAATCAGCATATTCAACTAGCTCTTCACTTACATTCAGAGGTTCTGGTGGTGAAGAGAATTCTCCAACTTCCACTGCTGCTAGGGGTTCTTCTTGAAACTGAACACACCTTTCAATGAAGGCTTTGTTTGTGATCAAATTTATCAGCTTGTACCCTTTTGAATCTTTAGAGTACCCAACAAATAGACACTCTTGGCTTTGGGGCTGCAAATCCTTTCTCTTTTCTGTTGGAATTCTAGCCCAAGCCCTTGAGCCAAAAATCCTGAAATGGGTCACATCTAGCTTGTGCCCACTCCATGCTTCGAAAGGAGTCATACCATCAAGATTTTTATGAGGCACCATATTCTTGATATAGGCTGCATATTTTATAGCTTTGGCCCAGTACTTTGGTGGCAAAGTCTTAGCCTCCATCATGCATGTTGCCATCTCTTTCAGTGATCTGTTCTTCCTCTCAGCAATACCATTCTGCTGTGGTGTGTAAGGGATAGAATGTTGCATATAAATACCTGCATCTGTACAATATTGAATAAACTCAGACTTGACATACTCACCACCATTTTCAGATCTGAGGACCTTGAGTTTCCTCACAGACTGGTTTTCAACCAAAGCCTTAAAGACTTTGAAGAGGCCAAAAACTTCAAACTTGTGTTTTTGGAAGTAAACCCAGCAATACCTGGAAAATTCATCTATGAAAGTCAATGCATATTTGTCCTGACTCATTGACATATGAGGGAATGGGCTAGCAACATCACTTTGGATCAACTCAAGAGTTGTAGAGGTTCTCTCATGACTAGCTCTCTCAAATTTATGCTCTGGGTGTTTTCCTAGGATGCAACCTTGACAGACTCCTTTGGAAAACTTAATCTTTGGTAACCCTATGACCATTTATTTTTCACTAAGATCAGAAAGATACTTGTAATTTAGGTGGCAAAATCTTTCATGCCAAATCTTGCTTGCCTCATTAGCATGAATCAGAAGAGCAGATAGGTTTGAGTAGGGTAGGAAGTGTGAGAACATGTATACCTTCAAAGTATGATTTGCAACTCCTTTTGCAATGAATTTACCACTTGAGATCTCTGTGATCTCAACTTCATCAGGGGAGAATATGACCTTCTTTGGAGACCCTGTGTGGGTCATCTGATACACTTATAAGAGGTTAGAGGTAAGACCTGGAACATACAACACATTGCTGAACTTACCATGATCAAGATCAATCCTCCCTTTGCCCAAACGTTCAGTGAGAGAGTCATCTCCCAGTACTATTGGTGGACCTTTCAACATGTCAAGTGAGGTGAATGCCTCCTTGGTCGAAACCATATGTCTTGAATCTCCAGAATTAATGATGAAACTAGGTGAGCTTGATGTGCTAGCAACCAATGCATGAACTCTCTCTCTGTCTTCTGAACTTGATCCTCCTTCCCTCTTCTTTGAGCTGTCTGGAAGGGAGATGCCATTCTTCTCCAGGATTTGGGTCAGCATGTCTATTTGCTTCTTCATGCAGGAGATCTCAGAATGATTTCCCTTACTGCAGTATGCGCACTTGCTCATTTCTCCTTTGTTTTTCTTCTTCTGGTAGTTCTTCTTAGAACCTTGAGGCTCCTTTGGAGACTTGTTCTTGTCTCTCTTTTTCTCAGGTGGATTTTTAGCTTTCTTCTTGATTTTTGAATCCACCCTCGAATCTCCAGCAACCAGAGCTTGGTCTTTGGATGGTTTGATGGTGCCCATCATCACCAATTTATCTTGTTCTTGTGTGAGAGATTCCATGAAATCTGCAAGGCTAGGCATCTTCCAGGCTTGAGCTGTCAAATTTGTGGCATAGAAGGTCAAAACAAACACTGAATATTCAGAGCCAAGCTTCAAGAGTATGGCCAAGACCAGCTGATCATCCTTCTTTTCGATCCCACATTGTTTTAGCTGCAAAACAAGTGCTTTGAACTTGGAAAAATAGAGTTGCAGGGATTCAAAGCTATTGGGACTCAGGGAGATTAGTTCATTTTCAATTTGATGTCCCCTCATCTCATCTGTCTTTCCAAAAATATCAACAAGCTTCTCCCATACTTCATTTGGTGATGTCAATCCATCAAGATGGAAAAGGAGGTCTCTGGATATACTCAGACACAAGAGACCATAGGCCTCATCCCTCCTGTTGTGCCATTTTATTTTCTCTGCAGCTGCATTGGGCTCTGCTTCTGTTGCCATAGTCACTCTGTAGAGGCCTTTCCCTCTCAATAGTATCTCCATCTCTGCTTTCCATTCAAATAAATTAAATGGAGTCAAGATGATCTTCTGAGATTGATCCATAGCTCAGAAATTGTCCCGTCAGTAAGCAAAATGCTTCCAGTCAATGATGTCAAACCTGCAAAACAAATTGGAAGGAGAGAAATTCATCTAAAAAGGCTCTGATACCATGTGGAAATCGAACCCAGTGTTAGAACAATGACACTCACATCAATTTCCATTTACACATGCAAAATTACTCACAAAAGAGACTGAATATGGAGCTGAACACTAAACTGTATTGAATAAGTGTACAATAGCAAAGCCTGTGAATTCATAGGCTGCCACAATAAATAATTACATGAGGGATTCGAATGCATGAAGATTCCATTCTAATCTAGTCAAAAGAAGGCTTACTAAATCTAAGCAATTCCCCGTAGGTGCATAAAGCAGTTTCCAAAATTGACTAGGAGCTCACGAATTGGCAAAATCAATTAGCCAAGCTAATAATGGATGGAAGGACAACTCATACATGATTTTCATAGGAGAAAAGAGTGAAGGATGTGAAGGACAAAAAACAAGTTAACTTCACCTAGTCAAACTTTCTCAATTGCCTTAAAACACTGAAAAAGAAGGCAATAAAGCAGAAAAAGTAGACATGCGCTAGGGAGGCCAGGAATAAAGCAGATTTGATTCCAGGAGGTTTCCCAAGTGCTCCATGACTCAAAATTAGCAATTTTGACCACTATGGATGTGTAGATGACAACTTGCATAAGGTGGAATATGGAAACTAGGAAAATAAGACAAAAATGGATTAATTAATGTCTAAGGTAGCTAACAATGGGTTGATTATTCTAACACAAATGTAGCAAAAATAAAGAGAGTTGTTGTGGATGAAATCCATCAAGCTCCATATTCTGGTCACCTAGGATATCAAAAGACAATTGCTACATCCAAAAAGCAGTACTTTTGGCCAGGAATGAAAAAGGACATGGATGAATATATTTCAAGGTGCATGAAATGTTAGTAGGTAAAGGTTGAGCATCAACACCTAGCAGGTTTGTTGCAGCCTCTGCCAGTTCCAGAACGGAAATGGGAAGTTATTTCCCTGGATTTCATTGAAGGATTGTCAATGACTTGGATACAACATGATTCCATCATGGTTGTGGTGGACAAGTTGACAAAGGCAACACATTTTATATCGGTTAAGTCTACGCATAAGACTAATGACATTGCAAATATCTTCATGAAAGATATTTTCAAATTGCATGGATTTCCTAAGGCAATAGTCTCTGATAGAGATGTCAAGTTCACTTCCGATTTTTGGAAGGGGTTGTTCGCAAATTTGGGTACAAATTTGAATTCCAGCACTGCCTACCATCCTCATATGGATGGACAGATAGAGAGAGTTAACCAAGTGCTTGAAGACATGCTTCGCATGCATGTGATGGATAAACCAACCAAGTGGGAATATTATTTACATTTGGTAGAATTTGCTTATAACAATGGACAATAAGCATCCTTGGGGATAAGTCCGTATGAAGCTTTGTATGGTAGAAAGTGTAGGACACCAGTGACTTGGGATAATCCAATGAAAATGGTTGTGCTTGGTCAAGAATTGCTCAAGGAGATGGAGCATCAGGTTGTAAAGATCAAGTAGAATCTGAAAGCATCCCAGGATAGACAGAAAATCTATGCAGATAAGCATAGGGTGAACAGAGAGTTTAGTGTTGGGGATCATGTCTACCTTAGAGTGAGGGAAAAGAAGAGTTCCTTGAAGCTTGGAATTTGTGCCAAGCTATCACTAAGATATTGTGGGCCTTTTGAAGTGCTCGAAATAATAGGGTCAGTTGCATATAGGATTGCATTTCCTGCTAGCACTAGAGCTCATAATGTTTTTCATGTTTCTTTGCTTAAGAAATATGTACATGATCCTAACCATGTGATAAATTGGGATGTGATTTAGGTGGAACCTGAGGGAGAGTTCCAAATCGATCCAATGCGCATCCTCCATAGGAAGGTCACAATGCTCCAGAACCGAGCCATAGGGTAGGTAAACGTGTAATGGGAGCACTATGGTCCTGAAGAGGATACGTGGGAGCTAGAGGATGCCATGCAATTGGCACATCCATTTTTGTTCAATTCTGCGAAGCACTAAGGCGGTACCAGCGTAGCATTTTGTTCAATTTTGTAAAGCACTGAGGATAATTCTATTGAAGGGGGAGGGTAATGTAACACCCCAGTTTTGACCCCATTTGCATTAAAAATGTATATGATGTATATATTGTAATTAATCGTGGTGTGGAGATAAAGGAAAAATCCCCACCATCGATTACTTGTTTTAAGTTCTGGTGGTTAAAATCATTGCCGAAGGTATATTTCATGCTAGCCGACACAATATAATTTTATCATCATGTAAATATGCAATTTAATTAAAAAAACCAACCAGCTATGTCTACGCATCAAATAATGAGATGGGGGCATGACTTCCCTAAGGAATAGGGAGGGAAATTATTTAAACCTTTTAGCCAATGGGGAAAAGCCAAATGTCAAAGAGAGAACCCATCAAACCCTCAACTACCCATTTTATCTTTTCCCCCCAATCATTAAATTCTTCCAGAATGTGGGTGAGTTAGTTATTGGAAGAGTATGGCCATGAAATTTGAATTTGGGGAAAATCAATTTTGACTTTTGGGGCAAGTAAACACCCAAAAATGCATGCCATTGGGACATACACCCACATTCTTCATTTTCTCACACAGGGAAAGCTTGGGAGTCATTTTACCTTCAAGTTTTTTCTCATTTTCCTCATCTTGCATGCCCAAAAATCCATTTTTGGTGTTGGTGTTGTTCAGCAAATGATCAAGGAATACTTTCATTTTGGGGGTTTATGGTAGTCATTTGGCTCCTGTAGTGCCATAAACATCCTCAAAATTCGTGGGCAAAGAAGATTCACATTTTTTGTGGTCTTTGGAGGTTGTTTTTTCCCATGTGAAGCCAATGAACATTTTCTAAAATCAATTTTGGCTCCTAGGGTTGTTTTAACCACTTACCCTCTCTAATTTTAGCTTCCAGGACGTTTTTATCCATGCCCAGCACTGTAATTGTGGTGGATTGAATTTGTTTTGGCCACATTAGGGAAAAAATGTCCCTGGGAAATCGAATTGTTGTTAGGGGTTTCTCTTACCCTCCTTGGAAATTAATTTTGTGGCCGAACTACTCTCCTAAACCCAAAAATTGTATATATTGTTGTGTATGCAATTGATCTTTGGACTATGTAGGAGTGGGATGGAGTTTGCTTGACAAACCTAGTGTTTTGCAAGAGCCTCTTAGACAGAGCTAGAGGAATGGCTCTCTTCTCTACACCCCCTGAATAGCACTAGAAGGGAATTCATGGCCTGAGGGACTATGCAGCAGAGAAGGGAATGATTCTTGGTGTTGGGTGTGTGTGGATGTCTTAGGAGTCAAGCTAGTTCTGGTGTAGGCACTCTTAGCTCTTCAATGAGCCCACTATCTTAGCAAACAGGGCTTCCATCTCCTGATAACCTGATAAACCCAAGTTGTTGGATTTTTTATGTGTTGTTGTGTCCCCTTGACAGTCTGATAAATTCAAACCTAGATTTGGATTGACTGAGTTTTGACATATATTTGGCTATGTGTGAGCCTGCTTAGTTTCGTTTTCCTTGCCAAATAATGCCCAGCTCAGGGGTGGCAGTGATGCTGAGAGATCAATGAGCACACTATCCTATGGTTGGGTGGAACGCTGCAGCGGCATAGCAGGTTGCGGGGAGCTTCATTCGAACATAAGTATTATTGTGTAATTACCCATGCAACTGTATTGTTTATGTGAATTATGGTGAACATGTTAAAATGTGTTGAATTCTTGAATTAAACGTAATTTGATTCCGATGAATGTTAATTATTTATGCATCTGTGTATCTTAAGTTCAATGCATTTTATTTTATGTTTATGGGGCTAGTTCCCATATTGATAGTAGCATCGGTAGCACCCTCTTCGTTGGTCAGAGGGTTCGGGACATTACAACTTCCCACTTGTTGCAGCTACAACTATTTCCCAAATTTTTTAAAATTTTGGACCCTCCTTTTAATTTTATCTTGCTTGGATTTGTTTGGGATTTCTGAACTTTGTTGTTCCTCTGCTACAAATTTGGATCTTTTGAGGTTGAATTGAGGTAAATTGTTTACCACTTTCGGAAGTTGAATGATTATCTTTTGTTCAGACTAATGCTTTTGACTGTGAAGTTGAAATTGATGGCCTTTTTTATTTAAAATGATTTCCTTTATTGCTTTCGAAAGTTTATTTATGTCTGGATTGAGGCGGTAGTTCTCTACGTAGCCGTTGTTGTAGAGGGTAAGTAATGAACTTCCCAATGGACAGTTCTTATTTTCACTGATGTGCTTTATTTCATTTTTTCTTTGGACTATTGGTGTTCTTATTTTATCGTTGTCGGAGCATTAGTCCTTTATAATCATCGATGTTTTGGAGGACAGATAAAGAACGGGCTGATGGTTAGTTTTTCTTTCGTCGATTACGTGGTTTTTTATTGTTTCAAACTGTTTGCTATGCGATGATATTTTGTTTTCACTATCAGAATGTTTTGGTTAAGTGTCGGATTTCTAGTCTCGAGCGATGCCACCATTTCAGAGGCCTTGTAGTAAACTCACCGATTCATAGTTATTAAAGTTTCTGATTTCTGAATTTTTCTTTGGATTGCGGAATTCATACTCTGATTGTTTCCAGCCGTTGCGGCTGTATAGTACGCTATCTCTCCGATGGTTAGTTGGTTCATATGCCGGCCCAATACTAGTTAGTCTTCTGAGCCTCCGATCACCAATGATTTTATGTTGACTGCGGAACTTTTAGTCTGTCTATCTCCCATCGTTGTAGTTGCCTACTGAACTATTATGCCGATGCATTATGGTTAGTCCTTCTGATCGTCAATTCCTATGTGTTTAGTGGTAGTGGTTCCGATCTCCGATGCCTATACGGAAGTCTTTATTGTTTTATTTCACCAAAGTTTTCTTTTGATAGCGAAAGTATTAGTCTGACTTTTTCCAGCCATTGTGGCTGAGTAATGCACTATCTTTCCAATGTTTAGTTGGTTTATCTATCGATGCATTTCTAGCCAGTTCCCCATTCTTCCGATCGTCGATGATGTCTTATTGTCATGGAATCTGTATCCCCTATGGTTTCCACCATTGCGGCAGCTTAGTGAACTAACCTTTTGACACAGAGTTGTTCTGTTTGTCGATGAGGAGGTTTTCGCCCAATGCTTAGTATTTTTCCCATCGGTGAGGGTTTTCCCACCTTTCTTGTGTGCTTTTACTCTATTTTTATATGGCTGTTACTTTGTCATGATTCGTGCTTTCATCGAAGGATTTCGATTTGGTCCAGATGCGGCTTGGATTGAGATAAAGAGTTTGTTTCTCGAGCTTGTGATTTTATTTTGGACAGTGGATTTAACATAGTTCAAGATACGAACTTGCAGGTTTTTCTTGCATTAACATTTTTTCGTTTCATGCATTAAAATTTTTGATAGTTCACTTTACAATATGTATGTATTGATACAGTTTGTGTTACTTTGTCAAACTCTAAGTGATCTAAGAACTGGTTATTCATGATAGGGTGATTGTTGCTGTAGAGAAGATGCATCTAGAATACAAAGCGGAAGAAAGGAGGCAACAAGGAAGGAAGAGAAAGAAAATGAAGAAAGAGAAGAAGAAAGTAAGGGTCTAAGATCTCAAACAGATCAATAGCAGCAGAGGCCCAGGCTTGGGAAAAGTTCATCAGTTACCAAGCTGGTCTCTTTTTTAAAAGTGCTCTTAAAATATTAATCTGAAATGTAACGTATTGTATAAATCATGAACACTCACTAAAAGACAAAATTGTGGGACTGAACGGTTGGGAGGAGCCCAAAGGTCACCGAGGGGAATCCCAAGAGTTTTGCTTGTAGTATAAGTATAGGAGATTTAGATAGAAGAAGGGACTTTTTCCCATATAGATTTGTTAGATTATGTTGTAATAAGAACTATTTCCTTTTGCAATAAAAATTACAAGTTTCCTATTGGAGAAAGCTTGGTGGAAGATTTCAAATGCTGTGCTATGGATTTGTTGAATGTGAACTATTTCATTTTCAGATGTTGTCCATTAACTGTGAGATCGTTATAACTCTTTGAACCTATGTTCTTGTTATGAATGCGCTCTAGTTTATTCTACGAAATTTCCATTATGAGTAATGAAGGGTTTTCATAAACAATGAGCTATCTTGTTGTTCATATATCTATTAATGTTCATGTGTTTTTAATTAATTAATAGCTATCTGTGATTTTCTTAATGCATGCACAGAAATACATTACTCAATGATAAATGATAATATTTCTCCCTAGGGATAGGTTATATAGTTAGTTTTAGTTTCTTGTTGTGTGTGATTTAGATGCGAGTGAGTTAAGATGAGAGGTAAGAACCTGTGCATCACATTGTGACCGCTCCTCTTATTCTCTATCAATCTACATTCTTAGATACTAGGCACTTGCATATCATACTTAAATTCAAAAAACTAAAATATACACGGTGGACTAGGCCGTAACCAGTAAAACCTTTTATTTTTGTTACTTGACCTACGGTAGTCGGACCGTAAACCGGACGGATTCCCCATACCAAACAGTAACGGGCTAGTTGGGAACATTTACTGGGGAGAATCCCTGATTGTTGTTACCTATGAATTTTCCAAGCCTCAACAATTTTTGGCACTAGAAGGAGGGCATCCAGTGCATGGCTGGCTGAGGAAACCCATTTCCCTGAAATTATTCCACTGTTGACAATTTTGAAAGCAGTTTGTTTCCCAATCTAATTCCGGAAGAAAAGGGTAAAGAGCATATGTATTCTGTCAATAACGAAGTAGTCAATGATCTGAGAAGATTTACTAGGGAATATGCGAAGAATATTGGAGGGTCACCGATTATCCCTACCTTACCTAGAAGAGAATATCAAAAGAAAGACCGTCCTATATTGGAGGACGCAGTGTTGGTTTGATATTTTGAAGAACTGGTAGAAACAACCTTACAGGAAGTTGTTCAACCTCTGATTCAGTTGGACCCAGATACATCTTATTTTTCACCTGTTCATACCCCGGTTTATTCACCATCTCACTCTCCACTTAAAATCATGGCAAATGTAAATGCAAATCAGCCGCCTAACCCACCAAATCCACCACCTACGTGGAGGGCTAGATCACCATTAAACTTGGCACCTCCTTTGCATGACTTACCTCAAGATTTTGAGAAAATGTTGCCTAAGTTTGACCCAAGTGAAAATATTTTGGTAGATTATAATTTTCAAAGCTTTTACTTGGCTATAGAAGGACTACGGGCTGGAGAACATGAAGATGTAGTCTATAGATTGTTCCCTCATACCCTGAAAGGAGCATCCACCTCATGGTATTTTTCTCTACCTGCAAACTCAATCACAGACTAGGATACTTTTGAAAGAATATTTAGAAGTAAATATGCAGTCCAAAAAACTCATGCAGCTCTGATGAAAGGGTTATGCACTTTAAAGACAGAAAGAAAGGAAAAAGTGCATAGTTTCACTCAAAGGTTTGCTACTTATCTAAAGAATTTTTCTGCAACTGATAAACCATCTGATAAAGTTCGAAGTGAATACTATACTTCAACTCTAGGGCCTGAATTGGACATGTTTTCCAAGATGTTAGTCAAACCTACATTGTCAGAAACTTATGAAGAAGCTAAGAGGGTAGAAGTTGAAAAGGAGAGAATAGAAGATTATCCTAAGCAATCGGGAGAAAAAACTTTTGAAGGAATGTTGAAAATGATGCAGAAGCTATCTAACAGAGTGATCGATTTGGAAAAAGAAAAGGAGGCTCATGAAGCATACAAGCCTTACTGGAAAAGGAGAGAAGATAAAAATCAATCTAAACCTCCTCCACATAGTCTTGCATCAATGAATTTAACTGAGGTAGGGATGGATACTTTTTACACCTTTCATCAGCAGCCTCATTCTGAAAAAAAATTCCCTCAATGGATCAATTCGATGACATTAGTAATGAATCACCTATTGGACTCTAAACTAACAGAAGCTAATGATGAGGAATAAAAGGGTAATAAATCCACATAAAAACAAGAGGATGATGCTCTGGTTTTATGGGACCGTGTCTCACTTTTTGATACAGAAGACGAAGGTTCTTTGAAACATGAAGAGATATCAGAAATAAATGTGACAACTAGAAGTCAAGGTTGGTTAAATAAAGACAATTCAATACTTTAAAAAATTAAGAGACTTCAAGAGAATGTAAAGAAAATTCAGAAGAACAACACAGATGATAAAATATCTGAATTTACCATTCCCAGTCAAGATCCAAAACAAGTCAACATGATTGTTAAGCCTATTGAAGACAAAGTTGATGATGTCAAGGAAAATATTAAAGCACTTGAGATGGGGTATGATATTGTGGAGGACATTAAAAGGGATAAGGAAAATATTTCGTTATTTGAAATGTGTAATGTACCTCAACAAAAAGAAAAATTGTTAAAAGTGCTTGAAGTACCAGAGGAAGAACTTCCCACTAACAACCAACCTATAGAAGAAATTGTTGAAGCAAGTGTGGGAGGTAAGGCTAGGTTTAAAACCTCACCTTTCCTTTTGACTTTTTATATTTTGAACCATAATGTGCACAATTGTTTAGTGGACTCAGGGTCAGCAGTCAATGTTATGCCACTGTCAGTCTGCAAGAAGATCAATGGACAACCTAAACCAACTACCTGGCAGGTTACTCAGCTAGACAAGACCAATGTGAAAGTAGTCGGGGAAATGGAAGATGTTCTGATTCGCTTATCTGCTAATGAAAAGATATGTCAGTACATTGATATTGTGGTAGCAGACATACTTGATGTTTATGGACTTGTTTTGAACCGAGATTGGTCAGCAAGGCTAAATGGGTATTTCACATCAGATTGGTCACATCTGTGGTTTCCTCATAAGGGAAGTCCAAACCAAATAAAGATATTAAGAGAGCCCCACATGAAACACAATGTTACTCAATTGGAAGAAAAGAATGAACCAGTGAATTTTGCATTGGAAATTATCTAATTGAGCTAGAACCGAGAAACTACCAAGAAAAATAAGCTAGCAATACACCAAACACCCAGCCTGATCTCCTTCAATTTTCACAGGATGATGAGATTGATTGTAAAATAGTAGATGTATTTTTTGATAATGGGTAGGACTTTTTCAATTTATAGTCAATCCTAGCCCCTCAACTTATAAGCTGCCAGATTTACAGGGGTGGGCAGAGAACTGACCAGTTAGTGCTTTATTTCTCAAACTTTATTTTTTCTTGGTTTTTATTTCTTGATTATCTTGCACATAAATAAACTGATTTGGTTGTTTATTTTTTATTTATTTTATTTCTATTTGTTTTAGTTAGATTTTGATTGATTTCAATAAAAGAAGCGAACTTTTGGTTGCATGGAGAGCATCAAAATTTTGGACTAACTAAAATCCTTGATTATAAGACTGTGTACTATTGATTTATCTAGAAGAATATCTTCTAGTTTAGCAGTTTTCCTAAATGGATATGAACACATTGAAGTCCTACTTAATCCTTGTAAAATAACTGTGGATCAAAAGTCCTAGAATACTATTTTGAGGCTCCATTTATCTCACATTTAAAAATGTCTAAGGGAGTGATAGCAAGGATCCATGGAAAGGAAGTAGGGTAAATAGTATATTATATATAAATGATCCCATGCCAAGATTTGAAAGCCAAAAAGGAAAATAAGAGTCAAGAAATATCCTAAGAAAGCAATATGTATCAAAACAAAGTACTGAACCATATGAGTACAAAATTGCCAAAGTTCTTCTCCATCTGTGAGATGAAAATTAAACACATCTCTCAGAAAAAAGGACACTATGGATAGAGGAGCCTGAATAAAAATTCAGAAAGAAAGGCATGCAGGAGGACTCAAAAAGGACAAAATTCAAAAAGCACAAAAAATGCAAAATGGCATGGGAATGAGGAACAAATGAATATTTTTGTTTACCATATGTTACAATCTTGTGGTGTCCAAGCTGGAAGGTACCCGAAAACAGAGGTAAAAAATGAAACTGATATTCCTAGCCTCAAAAGATTTATCTTGACCTTGAAATCTTGGTTTCCATTTTACTAAAATGGACTATCATCAATGATTAAAAGTACATACATTTTCCATTTGGGAAATCCAGACATCTAGAAGAATTCAACATGTTGGTTTTATTGTCAAACAGTTTGTTACTTAAGGAAGAAATTGTCCAGAGATCTGGGTTCACCAGGTAGTCGCCAGTTGTTGCAGCTGCAACTATTTCCCAAATATTTTAAAATTTTGGACCCTCCTTTTAATTTTATCTTGCCTAGATTTGTTTGGGATTGCTGAACTTTGTTGTTCCTCTACTACAAATTTGGATCTTTTGAGGTTGAATTGAGGTAAATTGTTTACCACTTTCAGAAGTTGAATGATTATATTTTGTTCAGACTGATGCTTTTGACTATCAATTTGAAATTGATGGCCCATTTTATTTAAAATGATTTCCTTTATCACCGTCGAAAGTTTATTTATGTCTAGATCGGGGTGGTAGTTCTCTACGCAGCCGCCATTGTGGAGGGTAAGTAATGAACTTCCCAATGGATAGTTCTTATTTTCACCGATGCGCTTTCTTTCATTTTTTCTTTGGACTATAGGCATTCTTATTTTATCGTTGTTGGAGCATTAGTCCTTTATAATCACTGCCGTTTCAGAGGACAGATAAAGAACGGGCTGATGGCTAGTTTTTCTTTCACCGATTACGTGGTTTTTTATTGGTTCAAACTGTTTGCTATACGATGATATTTTGTTTTCACTATCGAAATGTTTTGGTTTAGTGTCGGAGTTCTAGTCTCGAGCGACACCACCAGTTCGGAGGCCTTGTTGTAAACTCACTGATCCGCAGTTATTAAAGTTTCCGATCACCAAAGTTTTCTTTGGATTGCGGAAGTCGTAGTCTGATTGTTTCCCACCGTTGTGGCTGAATAGTACGCTATCTCTTCAACAATTAGTTGGTTCATATGTTGACGCAATACTGGTTAGTATTCTGAGCCTCTGATTGCCAATGTTTTTATGTTAACTGCGGAAATTTTAGTCTATCTGGCTCCCACCGTTGTGGCTGTGTACTGAACTATTCTGTCGACGCGTTATGGTTAGTCCTTCCGATTGCCGATGTTTTTATGTTGACTGCAGAACTTTTAGTCTATCTGGATCCCACCATTGTGGCTGCATACTGAACTATTCTGTCGACGCATTATGGTTAGTCCTTCCAATCACTGATGCCTATGTGCTAGTGGTAGTGGTTCTGATCTCTGATGCCTGTACGACAGTCTTTAGTGTTTTATTTCACTGAAGTTTTCTTTTGATAGCGGAAGCAGTAGTATGATTTTTTTCCACCGTTGCGGCTGAGTAATACACTATATTTATGATGTTTAGTTGGTTTATCTTCCGATTCATTTCTAGCTAGTTCCCCATTCTTTTGATCATTGATGATGTCTTATTGTCGTGGAATCCATAGTCCCTATGGTTTCCACCGTTGCAGTGGCTTAGTGAACTAACATTCGAACACAAAGTTGTTCCATTCATCGATGTGGAGGTTTTTGCCCGATGCTTAGTATTTTTCCCACCGATGAGTGTTTTCCTGCCTTTCTCTTGTGCTTTTACTCTGTTTTTAGATGGTGGTTACTTTGTCATGATTCATGCTTTCATCGAAGGATTTCGATTTGGTCTAGATGCGGCCTGGATTGAGATAAAGAGTTTGTTTTTTGGGCTTGTGCTTTTAGTTTGGATTTAGCAGAGTTCAAGATACGAACTAGTAGGATTTTCTTGCATTATCATTTTTCGTTTCACGCATTAATTTTTTTGATAGTTCACTTTACAAGATGTATGTATTGATACAGTTTGTGTTACTTTGTCAAACGCTAATTGATCTAAGAACTAGTTATTCATGACAAGGTGATTGCTGCTGTAGAGAAGATATGTCTAGAAGACAAAGCGAAAGAAAGGAGGTAGCAAGGAAGGAAGAGAAAGAAAATGAAGAAAGAGAAGAAGAAAGTAAGGGTCTGAGATCTCAAACAAATCAATAGCAGTAGAGGCCCAGGATTGGGAAAAGTTCATCAATTACCAAGCTGGTCCCTTTTTTAAAAGTGCTCTTAAAATCTTAATCTAAAATGTAACGGATTGTATAAATCATGAGCACTCACTAAAAGACAAAATTGTGGGACTGAACGGTTGGGAGGAGCCCAAAGGTCACCGAGGGGTAGCCCAAGTGTTTTTATTGTAGTGTAAGTATAGGAGATTTAGATAGAAGAAGAGACTTTTTCCCAGATATATTTGTGAGATTATGTTGTAAGAAGAACTTGTTAGCACCGGAATTGAGCCCAAGGTTGAGGAAGGCTCGCTCCCAGGGAACATCAAAACCGCTTTCAAAGAGAGAACTGACCTTTTGCTCTTCTGAGAGGGATCTCTTGCCAAATGTTAACAATGCCAGATATATATACAAATGAAACTATAAATTGTTTGTAAAATTGGTTGAAACAAAACACAGCACCATTGGGTGACGGAGTCAAGATACACAACAAAAATAATTAGAACTTAAATGCACACGATTTCAACACAGGGGCAAGGTAGCCATTCGATCATGGTCGATTTATAATTGTCTGGTGGAAAAGAGGAACATGAACAGACCATCAACACGGAGCATTGAAAAATGAATTATGTATTAACTTTAGAAGAAAACTTTGGTGAATATTTAGAAAAACAAATGGAGCATAGCAAGTATGAATTCCGAACTGTTATACACTAAGTTTAAGATATGAAAGAAAACAGAATGGGAAAGGCAAACTGGAATAACATTCACATAAGAAAAGAAGAAACAGATAGTAAGTGCGAACGACACATGAATCCCTGTATGAAAAACATTGATCTTAGCTTTGCAATTATATTAAACTTCTCTTGAGAAACACACACAACAAAATTAAAATGGTTTCAACCATTTCTCCTTCTTTAGGAGGTATATTTATAGTATTCTATATTTCATAAACCGACATTCGGGACTCAAAATTAGTTACAACAGAAGGACATCCTCTAACAGCCTCATAGGTGGCATATTGTATGTGACTTGTATGAAAAAGCCAGACAATGAAATGTGGAACACAGGATGAAAAGGAATAAGAGTATCCCATAATACCATCTAGGGGATGATGACCATACAGACCCCTTTAAAAGAAGCGACCGTTAGGGTGGGCGTGCAACACCTTGAAAATCTCTCGTGCACTGTCACCGCTACTTCTGTTGGTGTGGTGTGAACTTGGCTAACCCATATTGGCAGATGATTCTCCATACATCAGGACCAGGTAGAGGTGCAACAACCATGTCATAATCTTGTGCCTTGAGCTCCATCACCTCCGGGTAAGAGGCCATGGGGACCTTGGAGCACATGGCTCTAAAGTCAAACCATAACTTGAAATCACTGGCCAATTTATCAAAAATGACCTTCCATGACAACGCCTATTGCATATCCCCAAATTTGTTGTGATCCAATCTGAAGCTCACTAGGAAATATTTATAATCATCTTGAGACAATAAAGGACCCATCTCTTCCTAGAAAAAGGGGAGTCCCCTACTCATCAATGTTCTAAATAGCCTGACGACCTCTCGAAGTTTGTGCTCAATAAATTCTATTTTGGCTTGCACTGTCTCCATCATCCTGTGTTTAGATATCACCTTTCTGGCTTCAAAGACAACAGTGACCCTATTTTGAAGACCGTAACTGTTAGGGGCTTCGTCTGATAAAGAGCTTAGGTAGGCTATGGAATTTTATGTGGTCTCCAAAAGTTTTTTGTTTACTTCAGCCCCTTCTATCTGGACTTGTTTCTTGGCTTCCCTCATAGCAGACCCTAGGTCTTCAATAACACTGAGATAGGGTCAAAACTTGTCATCTTCCATGATGATCTGGTCCCATATCAGATGCCTTGTGCCTTGCAAAGCAAGTTTTCCAATCACTTGTTGGCTCAACTTACCATTTTGTTGGGTCATCTCTCGGCACTTTTCTTCGGCATTTTCTCTACCTTGTTTCTCTTTAACCCTTTCCCTTTCCAATTCTTCGACTTGCTGCTTTAATTTGACAAGCTTCGTATCCTTTAGGCCAATCTGGGACATTGCTTTGGAGAGGGAGCTGGCATCTACTTCTTCAGTCGCACTTGTGGGCTGAATTACCTTCGTTGTGTTCCTTCTCTAAAGCTCACTTTCCTTTGCTGCTAGTCTAGATTTTAACTCAACTTCGCTATTCCTCAGGAGTTGGATATCTGCTTCCCATTGCCTTCCCTTTTATTCAAGCTTTAGCAGCTTATCCTGGCTATTAGTAAGCTTGGAATTCAATGCCTCTTTCTCCTTTTCGAAGTCAGCTAATTCATCTGCTTGAGCGAGCTGGGAGCTGAGGATTCTTAAATTCTTTTTCAAAGTCTGTATCTCTTTATCTCTGTCATCGAGCAATTTCTAGAACACACTCCCTTTCTTCCTGGATTCCTTCATTCGTATAGCTTCCTTCTGTAAATTGTTGATTTGGGCTTTAAGTGCTTTAATCTCCACCCTCGACTTTCTTAAAAGGTTAGAAATTTTCACTTTACTCTCCTCTGACTTGGACAATTATATGGTGGCTTTAAGTAGTCTTGTATTTAGTATGTCCCTCGTCTCTTTATTTAGGTGTATGATGTCAGAAGTGGGAACCTTTGAGAGGCTTACATTGACCTCGGACACCTTGTTCCCCACTACCAAGGCTAAGCTGAGGGTATCAGTGGTATGATCCCTTATGGTTTTTAACGCCACATTGGGCTGAGGTAACCGTGCGGCTTCACAGTAAAGTTCTGCTGTCTCCTCAAAGGTTTTGTCAGCCCTATCTCAGTAAATCCTCAACCATTCTTCTTTGGATGCATGCTTATTCGAAGTCTTCCCATCGAATACATACTCCTGTATCTAGAATTTGGCCACCTCGGGCTCCACCTGTTGCTACGTATTTACTAAATTCTTCTTCTTTACCTATCCCCTTTTAGCCAGCACCAATTTCTGTCCGGGTTCTATTTTTTGCTTTTTGGGCATGCTGGTAGTGTCCACTTCTTCGGTGTCCATGGGCTCTGTATTCCCTCTTTTTATCAAACTCGTCAAATATCTGACCAATGATGAGTACCCTACTGCAATCGCAACTATAGAATCCAACTCCTTTTGGGGAGAGACTGCTCTAGGAAGCTGTGAGCCAATGTCCTGCTCAGCGCTGGTATCCATTGGGGTAAGATTAGGGAAATCATCCGAATTCACTTTTTATTTGAGTCCAGGTACCTCTATGTGCTCAAAGGGTCGGCATTTGAGAGTTGTTCTTCTCTTGGAGATAACCTGGTGAGGATCATAATTTATTGCTTGGTCTTGGGGAAATTCCATGCCTCTGAGCGTGTTGGAAACCAGGGGAAATGCAGCCCAGTTTCTAACTGTGTATGGTCCTAATTTCCAAGGAAAAACCAAATTCAAACACTTCTTGAAGCTCAAGAAGTGTTCCTATTTGACCATAAGTTTTTGTCGGATTAATTCCAAGAAGAAAATCCTGGGGGTTAAGAAAATTGGCAAGATGTATGGCAGATGTATGAAGCCATACAGTCTTATGGTTGTCCCAAAATATAAGAGGAGCCAGTCCCCTATCTTCTTGCCTTTTGACAATTGTAGCATCTGCCTCATTTCAGGAAACACCCTAGGAAGCCTCTTCTGAAAGAAGACTTCATATATTTCGGCCATCAATTGGTTCATGAATTTACATTAATTAGTGGCCATTTCAGCAGTGATTGCCAATTTTGGTACCTGCAAGTCTTCCTCATCGTAGGCTATGAACATCCTCAGCAAAAAAGACTGGAACCTGAACGTTCTGGCCTCATGGAAGTTCGCTAACTGAGAACGGATGTTCTCGAGTAAGAACTCATCAAACTTAAGGTGACAGGACTGACTTGGCTATCCAGGAAATTTGGGTTCAACCAGGCAAGTATCTAAGACGATAAAAAGACTCAACAATGAATCAGGGAAATATGCGTCGGTATCTAGACCTAGGAATTGACTGGCCAGGGATATGCACCATTGAGTTTCTTTGTTGAACTGGCTAAGGTCAATGGGGTAAGACAGGTTAATGGGTTCACCATCAGGCTTAGAACAGTTCTTTAGGAAGGCTTCTTTACTTTCATCAGTAGACTCTCTAAAATAGTGTATAATGTCTTCTTCCTGATAGTCTTGGGATATATGGGTGAATGCTTCAGGGATATCCAGGGTTTTGTGGATGATAGAGGCTTGAACAGGGTAGAGGATTTTGGACGTAGACCTATTCATGATAACTCCTTTGGTGACAGAGAAATTCTATGCTCACCATTCGACAAATTTAGGGAACTATGGGGTTTGGTTGATAGAGAAAAAATGAAAGAAGGTGGGGAAGTGGTGAACCTACATTCTCGCGGGCCCGAAGGTGGCCTCACCATAGAGGATTACATAGCAATGTATTGTTATTCAGACACAGAGAAGGTCAGGAGTCAGATCCCAACTAACTCCATACAGGTGCTAGGCCTAAAGGCTATACTACTGACACTTGGTAGGATAGCAGGGCTAGCCTCACTCCACCAGGCCTCATGGCCCCTGATGTTCTATGTAGTGGAGTGCATGAGACCCACACTTTATGATTGGATCACTGTACTATTGGGCAACATGAAGCACCAACTTAGTGAGTGCAAGATGGGAAGGGTATGAAACTTCAGTTTCAGCAGCATACTGAACACATTTTTCTTTGAGCATGTTCTAGGGTTGAGCCCTAGAGTTGACGTTCCTCTGTTAGGCCATCCCAATAGGTTTCCCTACCTTTTCATCCCCCGTCCTAAAAAAAATGATGTCGGATTCTACCGGCTAGATCTCCCGGAATTCGCGACTGAAGTTCTGAGCTCAATTGGGTAAAAAATTCAAATGTTATATAATGTTTTGAATTTTTCACTATTTATAGAAAATTTTCAAATTTTTGAAAATTTTTACCCCCTTTTCTATAGTTTTGGACCGTTTCTAACCCTTTTGGACCGTTTTTTTCTAATATATGATGTAGGAGACCGTTTTGAGGGCCGTTTCGACCATTGTTTTGACCTGTTCGTGCCGATTTCAGGTATCGTGTTTAAAATGGCATATAGGCTAGGTTTCACCTCTATTTTCATTTTGCATGACCTTATGATGTTTTCATTATAACCATAGGTACAAACCCATTCTATCTTTTCACAGAACTTTCTTGTTGTTTTAGAAGTGGCATGGTTTGAATGGTAGAGCTTGACCTTACATGGGTACCCTAGTTAGCTCCTTATTTGCATTTGGTGCCCATGCCAACAATTTTTCCTTTAGGGTGTGGGAGTCCGTTGTATAGTATTTCCATGACATTTCACAAGATCCTCATACTCCTCTTGATCTTTTGCTGCCCTGTTTTCCCCGGACTCCCTTATGTCAAGTTGTAATTGCATTATCATGAGCTTTTCCTGCCTTATTGAGCCTTATGCTGGCTTCCCTGACTTTGAGTATCAGCCGTATATCCTGAGCTTGTCTCATGTCTAGCCACGCAAAGCCATTTTATATATCCTTTGCAGCTTGATTCCCTATTTTTATCGGGAGGGGACTTTCCCCTGAGTGTCGCTATCCTACACATGTGTCCTTGCATTGAGCATAGGTATGTTCCAATGCTTGGAACTAGTTTGTTTACCCATTTGACACTCGTATCCTCCTAGTCTGTAACTTTAAAGCGATTTTATTCTTTTTCAAGCTTTTCAAATATTTGAAAAAGTCCAAAAAAATTAAAAAACCAAAAATCCGGACAAGAAAAGATGTTATCTTTGGTAGCAGTTGAGTCGTGTCGCCTTCGAATAGAGCACAGTATATCACATCCATTGGTTGGGTTAATAGTTTGAATTTAGGAGTTGTACTCATTTATCTGAGTTTATCTCCACTGACTGGTTAAGCTTCTAGTCCCTATGGAGCCTCTGTCGATGCCTCTTGTGTCACAAAGATGTCCCAGTTTTGTATATTGAGTCTATGTTTCCTACATTTAGTCTCCATTCACCTTTATGCTCTTGTTTGAAGGAAGTTGAAAACTGAGATGGCCATTCCTCGGTTATCTTAACTTTGCATGTCGACCATTCCCGGTTTAGTTACTGGTTCATGCACCTTATGATCGAGTCCTTCCACATTATACAACTTTGTTGAGTATCTCATGTTCGATGATGGGGGATGCCTTAATTCCCTCCTTCCAGCAGATTTCATCCCATCGAATTCAGATCATTTATTCTGGGATAGGAATTTAGAGTCATTTTTTAGTGCCTTGAGACTTGTAGTCGTCAATGGCAAGTTCTCTCGCCATTGACAGTTTTTAGCAATACATCAATGTCCCTTGATCGATGTATTCTCTCAAGTGTTCGACCTCAACACATTTATTTCACACTTTGACCTAAACAACCACGTATGTACATAAATTTGGGGCATTTTTCTATGTATATTAATCCCTATATGCGAAAAAATCCTCGATTTCCATGTGGGTCATGGCACATACTTTAGGATGGCCTAGAAATCAAATTAGACCATGGAAAATTGAAAAATTTACATGTAAATGAAAGAGCAGGGCATGGGAAATTACTTGGAAAAAATGGTGTCGGATTCCGCTGGTTGGATCTCCCAGAATTCCCATTTGAAGTTCTGAGCTCAATTGGGTAAAAATTTCAAATGTTATATAATGTTTTGAATTTTTCACTATTTATAGAAATTTTTCAATTTTTTGAAAATTTTTACCCCCTTTTCTATAGTTTTGGACCATTTCTGACCCTTTTGGACCGTTTTTGACTAATATATGATGTAGGAGACCATTTTGAGCGTCGTTTCAACCATTGCTTTGACCTGTTCATCTCGATTTTAGGTATCATGTTTAAACTAGCATATAGATTATTTTTCACCTCCGTTTGAATTTTGCATGACCTTATGACCATTTCATTATAATCGTAGTTACGAACCCATTCTATCTTGTCACAGAACCTTCTTGTTGTTTTAAAAGTGTCATGGTTTGAATGGTAGAGCTTGACCTTGCATGGGTACCCTAGTTAGCTCCTTATTTGCATTTGGTGCCCATGCCAACAGTTTGTCCTTTTGGGTGTGGGAGTCCGTTGTATAGTATTTCCATGACATTTCGCAAGAGCCTCATACTCCTCTTGATCTTTTGCTGGCCTGTTTCCCCCGAACTCCCTTATGTCAAGTTGTAATTGCATTATCATGATATTTTCCTACCTTATTGAGCCTTATGCTGACTTCCTTGACTTTGAGTATCAACCATATAGCACGAGCTTGTCTCATGTCTAGCCACGCAGATCCATTTTATATATCCTTTGCAGCTTGATTCCCTATTTTTACCGGGAGGGGACTTTCCCCCGAGTGTCGCTATCCTACACGTGTCCTTACATTGAGCATAGGTATGTTCCATTGCTTGGAACTAGTTTTTTTTCCCATTTGACACTCTTCTCCTCCTAGTCTATAACTTTAAGGTGATTTTATTCTTTTTCAATCTTTTCAAATATTTGAAAAAGTCCAAAAAAATTAAAAAACCAAAAAGATGGACAAGAAAAGATGTTATCTTTGGCAACAGTCGAGTCGTGTCGCCATCGAAGAGAGCACAGTATATCACATCTGTTGGTTGGGTTAATAGTTTGACTTTAGGAGCTGTACTTGTTTATCTGAGTTTATCTCCACCGACTGGTTAAGCTTCTAGTCCCTATGGAGCCTATGTCGATGCCTTTTGTGTCACAGATATGTCCCAGTTTTGTATATCGAGTCTATGCTGCCTACATTGAGTCTCCATTCGCCTTTATGCTCTTGTTTGAAGGAATTTGAAACCCGATTCGGCCATTCCTTAGTTATCTTGACTTTGCATGTCAGACATTCTCAGTTCAATTACTGGTTCGTGCACCTTATGATCGAATCCTTCCACATTATACAAATTTGCTAAGTACCTCGTGTTGGATGATGGGGGATGCCTTAATGCACTCCTTCCAACATATTTCATCCCATCGACTTCAGATCATTTATTCTAGGATAGGAATCTAGAGTCATTTTTGAGTGCCTTGAGACTTGCAGTCATCAGTGGTAGGTTCTCTCACCATCGACAGTTTTTGGGAATACATCAATGTCCCCTGATCGATGGATTCTCTCAAGTGTTCGACCTTAACACATTTATTCACACTTGTTAGTTTGCACTCTAGTACCTTGTTTCCCATTTTCATTATCAGTGGGTGATCTCGTGTATGTTAATGGTATACTTCAATGACCGCTAATCAAATGATGGACTACTATGTTCGACCTCAACACCTCTATTCACATAGTAGGACATGTACTCGTAGCGGTTTGTGTAGAAGACCTTCCAGATTGGTTGCATCTCTTATATGCTACCTCCTTGATCATGCCAGTGTTCATGAGATTTCAGCTCTCATGACTTGATTCCAGTATATGTCAAACATTTCCAGCCATTATGGAGATCTTGATCCATTATATATCTTTAGCCTTCATGGCGATCATGATCCTTTGTATATCTTCATCATGGATATTCTGATCTATTTTGTATGTGGCGATGACCACATATGTCATATTGTATCATGCCTATTCATGGCCATTATACTCTTATGTATCTGGGACTTCTATATCTATTTGCAGTTATGTGTAGAGTTGTATCATTATATAGTGCTGATTCGATGGTTTGTTCTTCCACTGGGTTTTTCATCACTTCACTTCTGGAATGGACTTATAATGCATTTTGGCCATTGTATGACCCCTCTGACCTCACACATTAGGGGGCATTTGTTATAGCTGATTTTACCATACATGGTGAATCACACTTTTATGGCCTTCCCTATCCCTTTGCAGACTCCTTAGACCCCATGGACCATTTTTGTACCTTTGATGTTTCCAATATCATCCCTAAAAACATGTAAAAAATGCCATATGTGACTTTTAAACCCTTTCTCGAGTATATACGTGGGTTTGACCCCTAAAACCACATACATCGGGATGTGTGCAAAGTGCCAAATTCTTTTGCAGTTTTCCTTGATGTGGATCTGACTCACTTGTCTCCTGGCCTTCCATATGCCTTGAGATCACTCGGATTCGACCCTTCATTACCCCATTGAAGAGCTATATAAGGAACCCTTTGGATACATTGAAGGCATGAGGAATTGAGAGCAAGAGAACTATAGTCCATTGTTGCCAGAGCTTATACTTGAGTTTGCATCCCTTTGTCCCTTAGAGCACTTTTGTGTTCTTCCCAAGCTTTCTTTTTTCTTGTGAGCTTACTATCGAGAGATGGAGGATTGAAGTGGTGGAGGCCCAAGTGGAGGACTCAATTTATCCGATTCGTAGACGTGCCGACAGAGGTTGTCTCTATTGTAATCTATGTTTTATATTAATAGAAATATATTTTCCTATCCAATAATGTATATTTGAATGAATATTTGATCCATGGATGATTTCAAATGCTTATATGTTATTGATTATATATGCTAGAGTAGGTCTAACACGATTATATATAGCATGCTTGTCTTGTTTATTGAATGTTGAGAAAGAAATTTACCAATTGAAGCTGGAGTTGGAAAGCTCAACAGGGATCTACATCAACCGTCCAGAATAAGGTACAAATCGAGATCCTTTAGTGTTAGATATTTGGTTTCTCTTGCATATAGGAAAGGATTGATTTCTGGAGTCAAGCTGTCTATTGTGGTACCCCAAGCCATAGAAATTTCTCTCCATAACACATATGCTTGCATGAATATACGATGATTCATGATGCAACTTATTTCCTATATGCGATGATTGATGTTCCACTCTAGAACGTGATTAGCCATTTGGTCTGCTACACTATTCAAACTTCCAGGAACATGCATGAATGACATGTATTTGAAATGTATAACCAAGTGTCTAGTGTGCAATAACTCTCTAAAGAGGAAGGGATCATGTACATGGTAGTGGTTATTCAATTGGGTGATAACAATATTGAAGTCTAAGAAGACATCAAGGTGATGAATAACCAAGTGAAGGGAGACAGTCAGGAGAATAAAACACCATTGTACTCGACCTCATTGTTGGTATCAATACCAACACATATTTCGTCGATATGGATCAACTCAAGTGACATGGAATATTAAATGATCCACGTAGCCGAGGAGAGATTAGGAGAACATCTACTTGTTCCATCGATGAAACCAACATTATAACTTCCCCACACCCCATAATGCAAATAAATTAAAATTTTGACTTCAAGAACCCATGTTCTCCTTCGAAACACAGGGCATGGACGTTAGCACGCACCTCAACCTTCATTCTTAGGCTTAAAAACCACTGTAATAGCCGTTCTACCTTTGATAGATCCCTTCTACGACCAAAAACACCTTTCCTACACTGAATCCATATTTTTCGGACCCTACGTTACACACTTCCACTTTTCACCCTTCCGACCTCAGAAATTGGAAATAGAAAACATAATGTGTGAAAGAAAGATTGCACCTCTCTTCTTCCTTTTGCCTTCCACACTTCTTCTTTCCGCCTTTCTGACCTCAAAAATTGAGAATCAGAAACATAATGTGCGATGGGAACATTTAACCACTCTTCCACCTTCCACCTTATGCACTTCCTCTTTTCGACTTTCCAACCTCAGAAGTTGGGAATCAGAAACATAAAATTCGATGGAGTGCTTCAACCACGGTTCCACCTTCCACCTTCCGCACTTCCGCTTTCCTCCTTTCCGACCTCGAAACTCGGAAGTCAGAAAAATAATGTTCAACAAAGACCTTCAACCATGGTTCCACCGTCCGCACTTCCACTTTCTCCCTTCATACCTCAGAACTCAGCAATCAGAAACATAGAAAACAATGGAATCATTTATCCACTTTCCACCTTCCGACTTCCTCCTTCCACCTTCCGCTATGAAACTCAGAAATCAGGAAAAAAACAAATGGTGGAATCCTTTATCCACTTTATGCCTTTTGACTTCTGCCTTCTGCCTTCCACTACGGATCTCAAAAATTGAGAAAACAAAAAATGATGGAATCCTTTATCCACTTTTCTCCTTTCGACTGTCGCCTTTTGCATTCCGCCGCGAAACTCAAAAATCGAAAAAACAACAAACAACTTTAGCCTTTTATTCACTTTCAACTTCTGATTTCCAATCTCAGACTTCAAAAATTGGAAAACACAGTTTCTTCGTTGTTTTCAACTGCCATTTCCTCCTTCCGCCTTCCTCCTTGCACAAGAAGATCCCGAGGTGAGGAAACATAACAATTATGCCCTGTTTAACTTTCCCTTTTTTGGTTTCCACCTTCTTCCTCCCTCAGGTGGATTCGAAGGGGCAGAGACACTAAGTCAGCTACCTCCTAACTCTGTAACATAATTTTAGAATCCATGAACTTAGGTAAATGCATTGCAAAAACAAAAGGCATATATAGAAGTAAAATGCAGGAAAACATAACAAAAGTAAACTTCTACTTAGCCATCAATAAGCATTCAACATGGTCATAATAACTCATAATAAAATTCATGGAATAAACAAGCATAAAAAAGATACTGATCTTGATGATTAAGTTGTCCTGCAACTAGCTATGTCAGTGCAACGTTCCACCCAACCATATTCCAGTGTGTCCATTAATCTCTCAACACACTACCACCACCGAGATGGGCATGATTTCCACAAGGAACTAGGGAACAACGGGATCCCACATATCCAACACACATAAAAAATAGTCAAACCAACCTACAGTTGGGTTTCTCAGACTATCCATCCAAGGGTTACACACATGGACAACATGCACAATAAGACACAACCAAGCCAATATTCAAATGGGTTTCAGAGGCTGCCCATCCAAGCCTATATATAATTGGGTTTTATAGGCTTCCAAGGAAATAACTCACACCTGGTCAAATGTTCACCACAACTAAGATAAACCAACCAACAATTGGGTTTCTTGGGATGCTAAGGCAATGGAAAGGTAGAATTGTTGCGATAGTGAGCTCAACCATAGATTTATGGACACCTGTACCATATCTATCTAGCTTGGCATCCCACAATACCTACACACCCAAAACAAGGAAGTATTCCCTTCACTGCTAGACATTTCCCTTCGACCATACCTTCCCTTCTAGTTCTCTTCGGGGTGTGCATAAAGGATCTTTCGACCCCTATTGCTTTGTCTATGAGGTTTCTCTCTTCACTATATTTATTAGACAATTATGGGCCTCTTCCACTCGTAATTCTTTCAGACCGAAACAGGGATGCACATCACAGTAGTCCACAATGTAAACACAACCAAAACAGGCTCCACTCACTTTGTAAAAGAGGAGACCACCGTAGAAACACCTTCTCCACTCAGGAGAGTAAGACAACCCATTATAAACATTGAACCACTGACCAAAAACACTACGGAAACCACAGAGGGTCACACTCTCATAAAATTGAGAGATCTCCACTGTCCATTCCCTCAGAAAAAACACAACGAAACCACTCTTTCGCGACTCATGGTCGTGAACCACAAAAAATGCGCATAAACCCATCATTAGGAGAATTTTGAGTTCTAAAATGGGCCTCATAAGAGATATAACAAAATATTATGAGTTAGGAATTTTGTAGGGAAGGCATATTTACAACTCATCTCTTACACTATAACCAATGCAACTATGGTTAAGTTAAATTGAAAAGATGTGTAAAATAAAACCAATAAAAAAAATATTTGATATGACCAAAAGCAAAGTACTTTTGAGTACATAAATTACTTTTGAATATAATATGATGAATGTACTTATACAATATGTACTCGTAAAATAAAATATATTAATTTTGAAATTTGAAACATAAGTTACTTTTTCAATATTCAAAATATGTTTTTAAACGATGTATTTATAATTTTGACTTTTAAACATAAAGTTAAATATAAATGAATAAAGTGTCATATATATATATATATATATATATATATATTAAAAATAAAAATAATTTTAAAATATAAATATAAAACTATAAATTAAAAAAAAAACTTTTTTTAAATTTAATTTTCATCTTTTTAATACACCTTCAAAAACACACGTGTAAACTCATTTTTAATAGTTTTTTATGATAGATATTATATATATCACATATTGTTTTTAATGTAATAATTAATAAGATCATTAAATAAATAAGTAAATAAAAGTGTTAATATTGGGATGAAATTGAGTTAACATTAAGCAAATGAGATTATATATAATAAACATTATTATTATATGTAATAAAAAATTTAATAATAAAATATCTTATTATGATATAATAGTTCATTCAAATTGTTTTATTAAGGTTTTCTGTATGTATTTGGTTTTGTAACTTGAATGTATGTGTCTAATTTATGTTGGTATAGATGCAGGTGTTCCAAAGGTTAAAAGTTGATAGTAAAATATGAACCTTGAATAATACCTAAATTTCAAAAAAAAAATGGTATTGATATAAAAATTCAACCGGGTGAAAATATATATAGTAATTTATTATAATATAATATTTTATTTTTATAAAATAAATAAATATTTTATTTTATATTTAAATAATAATTATAATATATTATTATATATAGTAAGTATTTTAAAAACAAAAACTATTAATCATCAAATTGTTTTTATTATAAGATGTCAAGTGATTTTGATTTTAAATAAAGATTTGGCATATATATTTTAAATATTGAAAAAATTATTACATAATTTTAGTTTTGAATAGACAATTTACCTTTTAGTATTTGTAATTTATTTTATATTGAAATAATAAAGAGTACTTTTCTTTCTAAGTAATTTAGGAGTACTTTAGCACATTTATATTATATTCACAAATAATCTATGAGTACTATTTTCATAATGAGTACTTTACTTACAACATTGATATAGTTAACTATGCATTTTCACTCACCATTTACAATTTGACAAATAAGCATCCTCAACTCAACCAATGCCACCTCAACTATTATAGATGATGTCATCCTCCAGAATATGATTGATTCTTTTAAAGTGGATTTTGATAGTACATTTTTGTTTTGAGGCCCATTTTTTACCTCAAAATTCCCCCAATGTGATCATAATGATCGAATGGTGAAAGATAGAACGATGTCCTCCAACAACGAGGAACAAAAAAAAAATCATGAATGGAGGAAAGGATGGACTGGAACACATCACGTGTTTACTTGCTGCAGAATAAAGAATGTAGCTTCCCAGACTACAAACTTGCAATCTTGCTCAGACAAGAAATCAGACTTTCATGCCTTGCTCTGCCCAGGTCATTAACAGCCTCAACCAACTTCTAGAAGAAATTGATGATTGAGTAAAGAGGACAAAAAGGTAGCTTAGGGTTCAAGGGATCTCCCATTGTCATTTGGCATCACCCTAAGGATTAATTTTTTGACTAAATCCCCACCCTATCCCTTGTGTAATAATGCTCCCATCTCTTTCACATTGTAGTCCCATAGCTAGTTGTGATATTTTATTAAATTGTTCATTTACATAATATTCAAAATTCTTTATGTTTGACTTAGCACCGAAACTTTAGGTGTCAACCTTGATCACCTATCCACAAAACATCAATCAATGGATGGGCCTTGGCCTTGATCCCCTTGCCATGATTCAAATACAATACATACATCATGTACAATCTTAATACCATGGGTTCAAAATTGGGGTGTTACATTCCCCTCTCCCTTACAATAGCACTGTCCTTAGTGCTTTACAAAATTGAACAAAAATAGATGCACCAATCGCATGGCACCCTACAGCTCCCATGTAGCCTCATTAGGACCATGGTGCTTCCACTACACCTTCACATATCCAATGGCACAATCTAGAACTCTTCCTCGGGTTCCACTACATGGTTGTCTTACATCATAACTCCTCCAAGTCCTCAATTGTATGCATCAGTACACACCACAAAGTATTTTCTTGGTCTTGAATAATCCTTCTCCTCAACTTGCAACATTTCCAATGCCTTTGGCAACCAAAAATACCTATGCTCAAGCCCTAAGAAATGAGTCAATTCTCATGTCAGTATTCATAATATTTTTTCAAAATCATAGTTGAATCATGTGCACATGTATATTGACATAGAATCAACAAGTATCTTCCAAGTAAACCAAATACTTATCTGCATATCATCTCTCAACCGAGATCTAGAAGCCCTACTCCAGAGCCTAGCACCTCTCTGGGTGCTAAATGGAAGCTCTGGATTAAGAGACTGCACCTCCTCTAGGTGCTCACCAAGCTTATGTGCTTCCTTTACGGGCACCACAATGAATTAATTCACATGTCAGATTCATTCCCATAGGATTCACTCTTTAACAAGATTTTCAAAATCATAGTTGAATCATTATGTACATGTGTATTTACAAAAACTCACAGGGTATTCACTTAGTGAAACCATGTCATAGCGCCTTCGTTCATGGGATACTAGAGAATACCCCTATTTTCATTAGATATTGATAATTACTTACAAAAATCCTTTTGTTGAGCCCCCCTCCTAATACATATTTTCAATTTTAAAACCCATATTTTTACAATATATTCCTTCTTTTTACTAAAAACTCCTTTTTATACCCCCCAATACCTGTAAACCCCCCATGCCCTATTCCTTTCCCCCCAATACCTATAATATGCTGACCTTATTTTTCATAATTAAAAACCTCCCAATATGAATGAATGTGATAAGATATTGCTCAACAAGGTGAATACCCGTGCAAAAACTCAACAAAAATTTTCTAAGTAAATAAAATACTTATCTTTATAGAATCTCTCAACCGAGATCTGGTAACCCCGCTTCAGAGCTTAACACCTCCTTGGTTGTTTAATGGCATCTCTGGCTTAATGTCCTAGAACCTCCTCCAAGTGTTCACCAAGCTCAGGTGCTTCCTTTCCAGACACCATAATACCTAGGGGTTATTCTCTTCATGGATCCCCGACTCTCGTAATAGTCCCCTTACATGGTGTGAATGGGTGCAGAAATAAGTCTAGTCAGATGTCCTACACCTGGATGTCCCTAGTGATGCATACCAATGCCTAGATGGCTAGGTGGGGAGAAGATATGTACCCAAGTACATCCTTTCGAGGAGACATGTATCCCAAACACATCCTTCTGAGAAGCTATATACCCCAAGTACATCCTTCTGAGGACTATGTACCCCAAGTACATCCTTTCGAGGAGCCATGTATCCCAAACACGTCCTTTCTAGAAGCTATGTACCCCAAGGGCATATTTTCATCATCTCACCTATGTTACATACAAGCATGTAGTTCACATGAGATGTCGTCATCAAAATTTTAATCATAGATTTTTAAATCTATTTGAGGCATACATGATTTTCCAAACATCAAACGATCAATAACATTGATAGTCGAATCAAAATCCGAATTTACAATTCTGCCTCCTACAGAAAATTTGATTTTTTCAACCATGAGGACATCCTCATATTTTTTGGATTTTTTAAGTGGGAGCATTTATCCCCTGCTCACACATGATTCCCAAAACCTGGACATCCACATACAACATGTCATTAGATTAGCCAAATAGTCAATAACATTCAATAGGAAAATTTGAAATCTAAAATTTAAAAAATTGTTTTGTTGAGAGGGTAGATTTCAGTCATGATATCTTTCTCATAGTGTTTGGACTATGCACATGATAGATTCATGCCTTGGTTTCATTGGGTACAATCATACTTCCCTCTTCAAGTCATTCTACCTGTAGTCTTTAGGAAATTTTGATATGATGGTACATACACATGAGGGTCATCTCCTCATGGAACTGCAAGTTCACATGCAGGACTCCTCAACCTATATGTATACCCAACTTTACCTATAGAATGTCCTTCAATGAA
This sequence comes from Pseudotsuga menziesii, assembly GCA_001517045.1. Taxonomy (NCBI): domain Eukaryota; kingdom Viridiplantae; phylum Streptophyta; class Pinopsida; order Pinales; family Pinaceae; genus Pseudotsuga; species Pseudotsuga menziesii. The sequence continues at coordinate 49,360 of LPNX011004592.1, read as the reverse complement.
TCTCCTGTAGTATCCTGCAAGTCCCACAAAAGATCTTACATCTTTCACATTTCTTGGAGTTGGCCAATTCATAATGTCTTCAATCTTTTCAGGGTCTACATATATGCCCTCTTCTGAGATAATGTGACCCAAATAATGAATTCTATCTTTATATAAGTCACATTTGCTCAACTTTGCATACAAATTATGCTCCCTTAGCAATTTCAAAGTCACTCTCAGATGTTATTCATGTTCTTCATCATTCTTAGAATAAATAAGGATGTCATCCAGGAAGATAAGAACAAACTTGTCCAAATACCTACTAAAAACACTATTCATAAGGCACATGATTGTAGCTAGTGCATTTGTGAGACCAAATGGTAACACCACAAACTCATAGTGTCCATACCTTGTTTTGAAGGTTGTCTTATGAATATCTTCATCCTTGATTCTTACCTGATGGTAACCAGACTTCAAGTCAATCTTGGAAAATACATTTTCTCCTATGATTTGATCAAAGAGGTCATCAATTATAGGAAAAGGGTATTTATTCTTCAGAGTGACTTTGTTTAGCTATCTGTAATCAATACAAAACCTAAGTGTACCATCTTTATTCTTCACAAATAGAATTGGTGCTCCCCAAGGAGACACACTCGGCTTGATATACTTATTTTCCAACAACTCTTGCAACTGCTTCCTTAGCTCTACCAATTCTAGTGTGCACATCCTGTAGGGTATCTTGTGCACTGGTGCTTCTCTAAGCACAAAGTCAATGGTGAAATCAATGTCCCTCTTTGGAGGAAGTCATGGAATTTCATTAGGAAAAACATCCCTAAATTCTTGCAACACATGTAATTCCTCCAACCTAGGGATTTCATTTTCTACTGCCTCCAAAACATGGGCTACATAAAATTGGAAACCTTTCCTACATAAATTCTTCAGTTGCATTGTTGAAATATGCCTAACATAAATCACCTTTTGAATGCCTCTTATAACCTTTGGGTTTCCTTATTCATCCATGCATTCAAAATTCTTATTATAATAGTCAATCTTAACTCTGTGTGCTTCGAACCAATCCATTCCTATGAGAGAATCATATGAACCAAGTGGTAGAATATTCAGATATGCACAAGTGACTAGCCCATTCATAACCAATGGACATTTTTATACCACTTCGCTAACTAATCTCTTGGTTCTGGTGGCTAGTTGAACTAACCATGACGTACTATGCTTTAACTTATTAAAAGCACAAATATCAACAACTCTAGGAGTATTATAACTATGAGTGGATCCAGGTTCAATCAAAACAAAAACATAAACATATTGCTCAACAATCTTACCATCAACTTCAACCATATTTGATTAATGATTTTCCTGGTGGTCCTCTAGCACTACATAAATTCTAGGAACGGTCTTTGTTTCATGACCCATAGTCTCAGCTCCTTGGGTGCTATGGAATTGACCTTCAATCTCACTCTGATGTGGACAGTAATTAATCAGATGGTCTCCCCCACATCCCCAACATCAGAGTGGTTTCCTTTGCTTGTCTCTCATCATTCTAGATAGCTTAATCATAGCTTGTGATGGCTACCCTTATTGATTTCAGAAATGAGAAGGTTTGAAACCCTTCCTCCTTTGGTCAAGATTCACATTTTTCGTGCAGGAATTTCTCCTACTCCCTTATGTATTTGTTGTCTAATACCCTGATTTTATCTACCTTTGGAGGTATATTAAACTTTGCAGCATGGTTGTAGTCAACTAATTTTTCTCTTCTAGAGCCTTGATCATCCTTTCATTTTCCTCTTTGCAACTCTACAACTCCACCCTCAGGATCCTTATGGTAGCTGTAATATCTGGGGAAGTCTCTTGATTTCCCTTTCCTTCGATTTCTATTTCAGCATTCTGAAAAAAAAATATTTCCCCCCGTAGTGTCTGCCTCAAGTTCATAGGGATCTTGTGCATCACTCATAATGTTAATCTTCTAGGCGCTATTATTCTTGGTCGGACCAATACAAAATTTTCAATCTACATTATGACTCTACAAAAATGTGTTATTCAACATTAGCATTTGCTTCATTAAAATTTCAGAAGTAAACCCCATTTACTTACTACTACTTAGCCCATCTAGACCCCATACCCCATAATGCAAATAAAATAAAGTTTTTACTTCAAGAACCATTATTCTCCTTCGAAACACAAGGCATGGACATTAACAAACACTTCAACCTTCATTCTCAAGCTTAGAAACCACTGTAACAGTCGTTCCACCTTTGACAAATCCCTTCTGCGACCGAAAACACCTTTTCTACATTGAACCTATCATTTTCGCACTCCATGTTCCGCACTTTCACTTTTCTCCCTTCCAACCTCAGAAATCAGAAATTGAAAACATTGAACCACTCTTTCACCTTTCACCTTATGCGCTTCCTCTTTTCTCCTTTCCAACCTTAGAAATTGGGAATTAGAAACATAATGTGGGATGGGAACATTTAACCACTCTTATTCCTTTCGTCGTTCATACTTCCACTTTCCTCCTTTTCGACCTCCAAAATCAGGAATCAGAAACATAGCGTTCAACGGAGTCCTTCAACCACTGTTCTGTCTTTTGCCTTCCACACTTCCACTTTCTTCCTTTCTGACCTTGGAACTCAAAATTCAGAAACATAATGTTCGACAGAGTCCTTCAACCATGGTTTTTCCTTCTACCTTCCACACTTCCACTTTCTATCATTTTTGACCTCGGAAACATAAAGTTTGAAAAAAATAATTAACGACTCTTCCACTTTCCTCCCTTTTGACCTTAGAACTCAGAAATAGGAAACATAACAAACGGCGGAATCCTTTATCCACTTTCCACCTTCCGACTTTCTCCTTTTTCCTTCCACTGCAGAAATCAGAAGTTAGGAAAAAAACAAACAACATAATTCTTTATCCACTTACTGCCTTCCGAGCTCCACCTTCTGCTGTGGAACTCATAAATTAGGAAAAAAACAAACAACGGAATCCTTTGTCCACCTTTTGCCTTCCGACTTCCGTTTTCATCCTTCCACCGCAGAACTCAGAAATTAGGAAAACAACAAACAACCTTAATCTTTTCTACACTTCCAACTTCTTCTTTCTGACCTCGGACTTCAAAAATCGGAAGACACACTTTCTCCGTTGTTTTCAACTACCCTTTCCTCCTTCCACCTTCCGCAGGTGGATCCCAGGGTGCAGAAACACAACAATTATGCCCTGTTCAACTTTTCCTTTTCTGCTTTCGACCTTCTACCTCCCTTAGGAGGATTCCAAGGGGCGGAAACACTAAGTCAACTGCCTCCTGACTCTATAACAGGATTCTAGGCTCCATGAACTTAGGAAAATTCATTGCAAAAACAAAAGGCATATATAGAAATAAAATGTACGAAAACATAACAGAAGTAAACTTCTACTTAACCACCAATAAGAATTTAACATGGTCATAATAACTCATAAGAAAATTCATGGCATAAACAAGTGTACCAAAGATACTTATCTTGATGATTAAACTGTCCCACAACTAGTTATGTCGCTGCAAGGTTCCACCCAACCATAGGCCAGTGTGTTCATTAATCTCTCAACAAACTACCACCCCCGAGATGGGCATGATTTCTAAAAGGAACTAGGGAATAGAAATCTCACACATAGCCAACACACATCAAAGCACAGTCAAACCAACCTATATTTGGGTTTCTCATTCTATCCAGCCAAGGGTTACACACATGGAAAACATGCACAATAAGACACAACCAAGCCAATATCCAAATGGGTTTTATAGGCTTCCCAACCAAGCCAATATACAATTGGGTTTCACAGGCTGTCAAGGAAATGATTCACACCTGGTCAAATGTTCACCACAACTCATCCAAACCAACCAACAGTTGGGTTTCTTGGGATCCTAAGGTAATGGAAAGGTAGAATTGCTGAGCTAGTGAGATCAACCATAGAGCGATGGACACCTACACTGGATCTATCCAACTTGGCATCCCACAATACCTACACACCCAACACAAGGAATTATTCCCTTCACTGCTACATAGTTCCCTCGGGACATACCTTCCCTTCTAGTGTTCTTCTGGGTATGCATAAAGGATATGCCATCCCCTCTTGATCTATCTGCGAGGTTCCTCTCTTCACTAGGTTTATCAACAAATTCTGGGCCTCTTCCACTCCTAAGTACTTCAGATCAAAATAGTGATGCACATCATAGCATTCCACAATGTAAACACAACCAAAATAGGCTCCACTCACTCTGTAAAGAGGAGACCAACACGGAAACACCTTCCACCACATAGGAGAGTAAGAAAAACCATTCTAAACAATGAACCATTGACCAACATCACTAGGGAAACCATGGAGGTTCACACGCTCATAAAATCGATAGATCTCCACTACCCATTCACTCAGAAAAAACATAGCAGAACCACTCTTCCGTGACTCAGGGTCATGAACCACCAACCATGTGCATGAACCTGCTGATCAGAATGATCAAATGATGAAAGATAGAATGGTGTGATCCAACAACAAGGAACAACAACAAAACCTTTTCACAATTGAGGGAAGGACAGATTAGCATGCATCACATTCTCACTTGCTGCAAAAGAAAGAATGCATCTTCCTAGACTGCAGACTTGTAGGTTTTCTTAGACAAGCAATCAGACTTCCATGCCTTGCTCTACCCACAGAATTAACTGTCTCAACCAACTTCTTAAAGAAATTGATGCTTGAGGACATAGGAAAAAAAGGTGGCTGAGGGTTCAAGGGTTCTCCCATTGACATCTGGTCTCATCCTAAGGCTCAGGGGTTTGACTAACTCCCCACCCTATCCCTTGTGGAATCATTCCCCCACCTCTTTCACATTGCAGTCCCACAGCTAGTTGTGGTATTTTATTAAATTGTGCATTTACATGATATTCAAAATTCTTTGTCCTTGAATTAGCATGAGAACCATAGGTATCAACCTTGATCACCTATCCACAAAACATCAATCAATGGTAGGACCTTGGCCTTGACCTCCTTTCCATCATTCAAATACAATACATACATCATGTACAATCTTAATACCATGGGGTCAAAATTGGGGTGTTGCAAACATAGGAGGGAAAGGTAGGATCCATCTAAAACAACCAAGGAAACAAACTATGATGGTCATGGTAAAAATGATGCAAAAAAATAAAGGAAAACTATGATACAATGGTATGCAAGTCGATCAACTTAGGAATATAATCTCTTGAGGTAGATCACATTGCGGGGATTCTTCAAAAGGCGATCATCGAAGCTAGCAAGGAGATATGCTCCCTTATCAAGACATTGATAGATGACATAAGGGCCATACCATATGGATTCGAGCTTCCCTTTTCCAGTCTTATCATGGGCTTGGTCATAGATGAGGATAAGATCCCCTTCGCTAAAGGTGCGAGGGTGGACGTGGGAGTCATAATGAGACTTCGACTGGGTCTTATCTACTTTGATCATTTAGAGAGAAGTGAGATTGTCCTCATCGGTTTGTTCAAGCATAAGTAGGAATTTTTCCAATGGTGAAGTATCAAGTAAAAGTTATCGATAAGGAAGATTGCTGGAATCTAGAATTCAATATGAAGAATTGACTCCACACCATCGACTAAATGGAATGGGGTAAAACTGATGGTGGTTTCAAGGATCTCTTCTTCATCATGAAAGTGGTGTCTGGATAAATCAGAGGTATCATCCATGGTTAAGGAGGGGGGAGGATGACTGGAAGTGGAGATCATATAAATGGTGTTATTGGTGTCCGAGGAAGAGGCCAGATGGTATATCTCATCAAGAAAGGTGATTTCGGACTCACTGGAGTGCTTGCGAAGGTCACAAAGGAGACACTGGTACTCAGGAAAGTTTGGGAAATGGTGGGAATAATTCCCATATAGGCCAAAAAATACAGATGGGTGGTTGGTTCATAGCGATTTATTTTTAACCGCAAGTATGGATGGTATGTTGACAACTAGAGTGTCATTGGTCTCAACTACTATGCGCATATGGGTGTGAAGGATTGGAAAATATGGACAATTTTGTGTTGCATGGCCTTGGATATTGCATAAAACACAAGTAGGAGGAGGATCTAGTTCTGTTAGGTATTTAGGTTCCTTACCCCCAGTATTCATAGGAGGAGGGGGGGGGAGTTAGAGACAAACACAGGTGTTTATGTACCAGGAAGTTGGTGGGACACCGCCTCAATAGGTTGGACTAGTGTCAACACAATCTGTGGTGTTGAGGGTAGGGTGGGTGGATCAAGGTACTGTTGCCGCCTTTTCACACACCTGGATCATGTGGCAGAAATCTTCAAGCCACTCAGTGTGTCCTTGGGGGCAAGTCTCGAGTCAAGGCTGTCACCTTGTTCTTGACTCCTCCATTTAGGCTCAACTCCTAACGAAGCCAAGGGGGGTAGACCCTATTAAGTTACTAAGGATGATTTCTTAGTGTAATGATGTTGTACTGAATCAGTTGTTTAGGAGTTTGAATATTTTAACTATAAACAATCAAGATGACAAGATACGAAGATACACACGAAAGCACAAAGTTGATACACAATATATATATAAAGCAAAAATGACCAGTGCCTTAATAATGGAGTCAAAAGAGATCAGTGTGCTTGCATGTGTTTGGAATAAATGTTTTGCAATTGCATCTTGGTATGTTTTAAGTTAAAAAATGAAGTATGAATTGATTAAATTAGGCTAAAGGGGGACTCCAGATATACCCGAGAGTACTTGGAGTATGTACAAAACAAAGCCTATACGGCTACCCGCAAGGAATATGTGGGCTGAAATGGAGTCTCTGGGGCTGTGTTCGTAACACACCCATTAGGGTGTGACAGAGATTGGCACCCCGAGGTCACTTTTCAGTAGGTTCCCGCTTCCTTTGGGTATTTTTCCACCGTAAAGGTTTGATCAAGGTGTTGGATTTTCACCTGATGGTTTGTTAATTCGGGAAGGTAAGTCCTAATTATGCTAGTCACCCAAGTGATTTTGATACAGCTTGACTGATCGGACGAACCGCAGCCAAGTGCAGAGCATACACACTGGAGTCTTGTAAATTTTAATAAGTTTTAAAAGATGTGTTCTTGCTTAAAAGAAAATCCTCCAAGAACCTCTTTCGATCCAAGTGGATATCAATCGAGGAATCAAGGAGGGGTTAATTTTAAAATGCTGATAAACAAAAGATGAGAAAATAACACAACTACACAAATCTAGTTTTCTGATTAATCCTACCACGAATCTCTTTCCCCTTGCGGGTCACTCGGGAAATCGTGGGGTAAGTATTATGATTACTTTTGAAAATAATATATGGAATATGGAACTAACAACAAGATCAAATATACTACCCTACAAATCAGATCAATTCTAGTAAAAGGAAATAAGCAGAAAAAGACGAAAATGGCACCGACGCGAATCCCCCCAGGGGGGATGGGGAATAGGCTCGAAAGAGCCTATTCAAAGGATGATTTTATTACAGAGGTTACAACATTAAAGAACTAATAAAACAGAGCTTTCTTGGTCCTTATACAGGCTGAAACCAATATATTATAGTTTATAAAAAATAATTACAAATTATGTGACAAAAGAGAGACCCCTGGGGGGATTTGAGCGCTCCCAAAGCCACTTTGGAAAGCGGCTTCCTTTCTTCTCCGTCAGACCTGATAAATGACAGCGAGCAAATTATAATAAAAAATTCCCCAAATCACTTTAAGAGTTCCTTTGGGTCACCCTACTTTATCTCAAAAAATTAATGAAATTAAACTAGCTAAACCGACGAAAAAGGAACCAAGGAAAGCAAGATTTCCTTGGGATCTTGGATTGCTGTTTGTGCAGCCAATTAAAAGCACTGATATTGCAAAATATTGAAATTATTGAACAGCAAATCAAACTACCTTAACAGCAAGCTATGAATTTTTCAATAAACTACTTGCGAAACTAAGGCAATTTAGCTAGATCTCTTGAATTCGAACTTTATGTGCACAATGAAACTAAGATCTAGAAATTTGAAGGGATATTGCTAATTATATCTATGTATGATTTTATTTATGAGATAGATCCGATTTAAAAAGAAACCTTAAAGTAACCAGTTTGAGGAAAGTTTAATAATTTTTAAAGGAGGAAGAGGGAGAAAGAGTGTTGGTTTCCTTGAAGATCCGCAGTAGAGCTTTCAGGTGGAATGACGAGGGACTATGCCTTTGAAATGTTTTGAAGAGAATGAAGAAGCAAACTAGATCAGCATCCTCTCCAAAGTATGAACCTGCAACTCAGCTGAAATCAAAGAACTTGCCAAGAAACTTGTGAGATCCGATTAGTACATACAAAGAGATTCAAGATAACATGCATATAAGCTTATAGGACATGCTAAATCGATATCTATAAACATGCATCAAAGGAGAGTGATAGTCAATAAACTTATTGAACAACACCTTTCCTATCAAGATTGTAATAAGCTAATTACCAATCTTAACCACAGATCTACAAGAAATTAACAAAAAATGACCACAGATACAGGTTACCTCAGTAAAAAAATGGCAATAATCATCCACACATGTAATGGCACCACACCGTATTGCCTCCAGATCTTTTCTTTATTTCAAATGTAGAATTACAACAATACAATAGCAGCGGCACCTCAATCCCAGCTCTAACTAGCTTGGAAGAGGAGGCTGTGCCTGGATATATACAATTTACAGGCCATCTAGCCTGGGGGGTGCAATTACTCATGGAATCAAGTGAAATCAACTGATGGAGAGTCCATCAATTCCTGATCTGTGTCTAGCTGAGCCAGATCTGAGTCTCACTGAGTGCAACTGTCAATCGGGGGGCTGATCTGACTGACACCTCAACCTGATGACTGAAGAATCCACCAAAAATCATCCAGTTGAGTCAAAAACGTGTTGAGGAGAGAGGGAGGGCGAAATTCCTCATAAAGGATGCTCAAGATCAACTCTGGATCTGATTTGATCACCTCCTTCAGTCAAGGATTTGTCAGATCCAGTCAATCTACTTCAGATCTGACTGATTTCAATCAAATCGGCTGAGAATTCATTGATTTATGATTTTGGATTTGCTCCATTATTCATCAATTTATTAATTAAAATAATCAATAATTGATTTTTGGGGCTTTCTGACCTGAGTGATGGAAAATCACTCACAATTAGGAAACAGTGGGTCCATGGGTTTACATGGTGCTCTTAGCTTGAAAATGAGCACCTACATGACTCAAACTGATTATTTGGCCCACTTTTATTACAAAATCAATTTTTCCAATTAAACTATTAAAAATAGCCTAAGTTTTGGAAAAATTAAATTTTAATAAAAAACACTGAAAAAACTAAAAAATTGAAAAATTGAAAAACACCTAGGGGGACTTAGACATGTTCATATGACTCAAAAATGATGTCTAGCATGTTTATACATTGACACATAGAGTCTAGTAACGTCAATAGGCCTAAATGCCAAGCCGACCACCCCAACTTTGGAGGTATGGAGTGAAAAACTCAGAAATTATCAGTCGTTTGTTCAACAACCAATAATAACCAAGGGAAAAAACACCCTGGGCTGATCGGATTGACAAATAAAGTCTAAGAGACCGAGTCTTTTATAGAAACTATCATGCTAGAACATTTATTACAATTCCCTCATGGGGTATGAACATGTGATATAGTACAACAAGCACTTCCCATAAGTACTTCCAAAGGTCTTTTTGAAGTCCGAACAAGTTAGCCCTGTCTGGTTCACCGGGCCCACTTGATAAAAACCACTAAGTACAACTTAGGTGGTAACAGGTACCACATTGGAATACCCAAAGTGAAGCCCGAAATGTTGAGAGTATCCATGACTAGCTTACTCACAATTCCAGAAGGTTGAAATAGGAAGGGGATTGTGTGTATGGGGAATGAACCACAATCATTCATGGGGGTCTTCGGTTGGGGTTGCAGCTGAGGTTGCGAGGAGGTCAGAATGTTACTGGATCTGGTCATACACAAATCTGATATGTCAGCCATCGAACGAGTGGATGGGAGGGACAAAAAGGTGTCTTTCAAAGGGGATTTGGTAAATACGCTTGGACCAATGACAGACAGGGAAGGGATGGATCCATTTTCGATGGTGGTGTCAATAGTAGAGATGACATGTTTCAGGGTGGCCATTCCTTTAGGATCGTAATACATCAATTGGTCGAAAGTCATGATATTCCCATCATAGGGGAACATCAAGAGTCGGAAGATGGTAGAATAAATGAATTTCATTGCATACATATAAATACATCCAAGGAGGAAGGTTGTAATCGACTTGGGCATTGACAACCTCCATGTCAATCAACACGGTTTTTCTGGCTAACTCAATGGGTACATTTGAGAGAATTCCTTATGGTTGAGAAAAAAATGCATCATAAGCATGAAGGGAAGTGGTAGAGGGTTGAAGGGTTGGGGATATAAGTTTCTTCCAAACAAAGGTTGATATAACGCAAGTGGATTCTCTGTCGCCAATGATGCATCGATGAATGACCAAATTTTGAATAGTGATAGAAACCTAGAAGGCTATGGATGATGGCATCCGAGGTTCTTCTTGATCCAAGTAAAAACTAATCAACCTAGAATCAAAGGGGTTGAAAGAACTTAAATAGGATAACAAATCTTTGTGTTGTGAAAGACAGGTTCGTAGGACTTCCAAAGTATACATGGCAGAGGGAGACTGGGCCAAGTCATCGATGATACTGTAATTGAGAGTGGCTCTATAAGTAGAGTTGTTTGCAATGTGACACAAAGGAAAATTAGGGACTTTGGCAGTCCCATCCATGGCGTGTCTGTTCAAATTTAAGGACATATCAAGAGCAGTGGAAGTAGATACCGTGGAGGGATTAATAGTTTCTTTGGTGGAGACATATTGGTTGTGTCAAGTCTATAGGTTGATGTCAGACGAAAATGTCATAAGATGATGGACACTATGATTGATGGGTTGACCCTAAGAAGTTGTTGCAATATTATTTGGTACCAATGGTTTGCTAGAAACCATACCTTGGTCTAGTAATGGGTTTTGTAGCACCATAGGCAAAGGACCTTGTGGTGTTGGGTTTGGATGTGTTAGAGTAGCCTCATTGGAGCCACATTGATTGTCAGCTTGCAACAAGTGGTGGACTTGATTCATATGGGGGAAATGATGTGTATAATTGTTGTAAGTATCATAAATGGTACACGGATGGTTAGTCCACAACTAAGGGTTCTTCCCATGTCGAGGTGGATGTTGGGGGTTCTATGTGGGGGGATTGGATCCATTGTTATTTTGAGGGTTGGGTTATTGCCCACATCCTTGATCTTAGCTATTTCCTCAGTTCATACCTCTCTATCTTCTACCCTTCCATTGTTGGTTATTGAGGGTGTGTTGATTAGGGAGTTTCTGCTGAGCATAGACCTATCCTTAAGGAAGAGGAGGAGTCTGGGTCGGAGCAGGTGTGGGTTGCATATGTAGTGGGAAGTAGGGAGGAGTATATGGAAGGTCTACAAATCCCATTGTTTGTCCATTACAATTATATTCTAGGAATTTCATTCCATGAACATGAAGAATGGGTGTGAGAGGCGCATATGAAGGTGTGGCTCTGAACTGAGCCACTATGCATGAACTAGGAGCATTACTAGAATGGGGAGACATTGAAGGAGAGTAAGTATACATGTGAGGCTGTTAGGTAATGGAACCAATGACTCCATTAGCAACATGGGATTCCCATGACGTATCTCTTTGTAAGGATCTGACATGAGGAGCATAAGGTATAATGGTGTAAAGCTAAATTGATTGGGTATAAATGAGATCAAACTATTGTGCTTTGAGGATGCCTTCTTTCTCAGTTTGTGGGCACTCGGATGAAACATCCTTGGCAACAGGGGGAGTAAGGATTTAACAAACCAATCCAGGAAAATCTTATCATCTAATTGGATTTTACACAAGCTACTGTGATGACACCACTCATGAATATGATCTATGATATGGGTATCAGTGTTTTTTATATAGGATAATAATATTTCCATGTCATCATCATAACGAACGAGTAGCTGGAAGTACTGGAGAAACATCAAGGATAAGGAGTAGAATTCAGGATAAGTGGCATGGGGTAGCTCAATGTTCCATTTGGCTGCAACACTAGTGAGTGTGCGCTAGAATATCCACACAAGGATATAATCATCCACTATTTTTTTGGATAAAAACCATAAGTGGAACAATATGATGTGGTTTTTAGGGTATTCTCCCACACTACCCTCAAAATTAGGGATGCCCGAAGGGAGTTTGGTAGGAATGGGAGGCCACAACAGGTCATGACGGGTGGGGTCATTTGTCAACTGTGCCAAATCAAGAAGGTTGAGACTAGCCATGAATGACAGACTAGGACCTGGACTAGATCGAGAAAGGACACCAATGGTGTAAGCATGAGTGTTGATGTATTTGTAACTTTGAAATGTATTCACTTGTATATTCACTTATATATCTCATGTATTATACCCCGATGTTTATTCCGGGAAGTATCTGTAGTGTAATTGAGTCATGTCATGCCTCGATGTTCCTATTGGTAGGTTCTATAATGTAAAAAAGTCATGTCAAGTCATTGTGGGTAACCCTCCTATTGTTCAAGGGTTAAAGTCCCTGCAGTTGTGGAACCCTAGGGTTATTAGACTCTCCTATAGAAGTTGGCCCTAGTGAGTCATTGTCAAGTCGATAATTAGTATAAATAGAGAGTGATCCTCTCTATTTATTACACACCCAGTCACACTCAGTTGTAGCACATAGATGAGGAAGAAGAAGTTGTTGGGGCTAGAGAGAAAGAGGCTACTGCTGTCGAGATATCATATTACTATTTTTGGGCCTTTGCTATTGGTGTTGATTCTATCTCTGAGGAAGTTGTGGGGTTTTCTCCTTTATGGTTTCCTCAAGGAAAATCTTTCATTTCATTGTCTCATGTGTTTGATTGATGTGCTTTTTATTCTCTCAGTTAAGGTCCTAAGTTAATGCTAGCTTAAATGATACAAATCTAACATGGTATCAGAGATAACCTGAGAAGAAGACACTGTGCAGCTGTGAAAACTAGGGATTCCTACTTTGTGGATCTCTCTCCATATTTTTTCAAAAAAAGAAGGTTGGAATGGTTCTCCTCCCCAGGGCACATCTTTCTGTTGAAATAGAATCGATTCTGAGCATTTTCAGTTTTTGACCCGACACTGCTGCCGAAAATTAGGGCTTTCCACAGAAGTGTAATTTTTGAGTGAGCCCAGATCTGGATTGATATCCTCCTCAAAACATAAGTTTAGAGATCAAGATCAAATCTTTTGGTTGGACAGAACTCCGAGAAAGTCAAACCCTAATTTGCTCTTGAAGCAACTCTACAGAAATTCAACTCCAGATCCAGATTCGACATCTTAACCTGGTAAGATATAAAACTTTTGTATTTCCATTTTAGGTTCTTAGTTAAGATGTCTCATCATACCAATCTTGATGAAAAGCTTGAGGGAGCTGATAACTTCTGAGCCTGGAAGTATAGGATCTCCCTAGTCCTGGAAGAAAATGAGTTGGACTCCTACATCAATGAGGACATTCCAGTTCCAGAGGGAGATGAGGCTAAGGCGTTACATAAGAAGAATTTGGTTATGGATAAGAGGATTATTTTTTACTCAATCAAGGATCAACTCATACAACATGTGTCCTCTCTTAAGACACCTAAAGCTATGTTTGATGCCCTAACGAAACTGTTTGAAGGAAAGAACATAAACCAAAAGATGACCTTCAGGAACTAGTTGAAGAATGAGAAGATCCAGAATTCGGAGACCATACAGTCATACTTCACAAGGGTCTCCCAGATCAAAGAACAACTTGAAGTAGTGGATGAAGAAGTGGAGAATACAGAGATTGTAATGACCACCTTGAATGGTCTCCCTAGGACATGGGACTCTTTAATTCAAGGGATCTGTGCCAGAAAGAAGCTAGTCAAGTTCAACAGACTATGGGAAGAATTCTCTCAAGAATAATTTTGGATAGCATCTCGAGAAGAATAGATGGGAAGTTAAGATCAAGCTCTCACAGTACAATCCAAGAAAACCAAAACTAGCCACCACAGAGGTAAGCACTCTCACCAGAAGAGTAACTTTAGAAAGACTAGAGATATGTTTAAGTACATTTTCTATACATGTGATGAAAGAGGACACTTTGCTAGATATTGTCATAGAAACAAAAGTTGCTCTCACAAGAAGAAGGGAAACAAGAGAAGACATCATGCTCATGCTGCAGAGGATGATGAACCTTCCACAAAGAGAACTAGACAAGACAGTGATGATTCTTCAAGTGATGAAGAATATGTTCTGATTTCCGCTCTCACGGGAACTATCACACATGGTAGCAATGATTGGCTTATAGACAGTGGTTCTTCCAAACATATGACAGGATTCAAGGAATCATTTGTGAAACTATCTGAACATGAATCACCTCACAAGTTGAAACTTGGAGATGACTACCAGTATCCAATAAAAGGTAGTGGTGAATCCTCATATAAGCTAGACTCTGGAAAGTCTATCAAGATGAAAGATGTATTGTTTGTACGTAGACTAAAGAATAACCTCCTATCCATATTTTCCTTAGATGCAAAAGCCATGAGGGTTGCATTTGTAGATGGCCAAGTCCTCATGTGGCCAAAGGGAAAGTCTTTTGATGATGTAGTAGTGATTGGGGAACAAGAAGGAGTACTATACAAATTGAAGGGCCAACCAGAACAAACTTTGGTTCATGACTTGGTAGAACCAAATGAACTTTGGCATAGAAGGCTTGCACATGTGCATTATAGAGCACTACCAGTTGCAAGCAAAGATGTTGAAGGTCTCTAAGAAATGCATACAAAACATGAAGGTGTATGCAAAGGATGTGCGAAAGGGAAGAACACACAGAGGACATTTCCAAGTAGCGAGAGAAAGGTAAAAGAAACCTTGGAAATCATCCACTCCAATGTATGTGGTCTAATATCATCCAGTTCATTAAGCAGGTATGTATACTATGTTTCTTTTATTGATGATTTTTCTAGAAAGACATGGATATACTTCATGAAGAACAAAGATGAAGTATTCAACGAGTTCAAGGAATTCAAATCCTTGATCGAGAACCACACTGAAAATAAGATCAAGACCTTTTGATTAGATAATGGAGGAGAATTCAAATCAAATGAATTCAAATAGCTATGCAAAGACTCAGGGATTAAGAGGGATTTATCCACTCCATATAATCCACAAAAAAATGGGATTGTAGAAAGAAAGAATATAATGATCATGGAAGCAACAAGGGCCATGCTTCATGATCAAGATCTTCCCATGCATCTATGGGTAGAAGTTGCCAGAAAAGTGGTATATGTACAGAACCATACTCCACAGAGAGTACTCGAGAACAAAACACCTGAAGAAGTCTTCTCCGACAAGAAACCAGAAGTAAGCCATCTCAGAATATTCAGCTGTCCTATATACATTCATATTCCGAAAGAAAAGAGGATGAAGTTAGATCCTTCAGGAAAGAAGGGTAAATTTGTGGGATACTTTGAAAGCTCGAAGGCTTACAGAATATACTTCCCAAGATTCAAGAAGATTGACACCGGCAGAGATGTAACATTTGACGAAGATTCATCCTACATCAAATCCAAGAAGAGACTGGCTGAAGAACCTAAAGAAGCAGAAGCACCCAGAATTCATGATACAACCATGAACGAAGAAATTCAAGAATAGGATCAAGAATTAGAAGAACCTCAAGAACCTATGGATCCACCTTAGGAGAAGAATCCTCATAAGAGGAAAGCTGCTTGGGTACATGAAATTATCCAAGGTGCAGAAAGATATGGAGCTTCAAAAGAAACACACAGAGGAAGGAAGAGAACTAGGTCCTCCTCCAGTTATGTAGCCCTGCTATGTGACATTATTGATAAAGAACCTTCCAAATATGAAGAAGCAGCAGAAAGAAAAGAATGGAAGGATGCTATGATCGAAGAGTATCAATTGATCATGAAGAATGATGTTTGGGATTTTGTCCCAAGACCAGAAGGGAAGTCCATTGTAACTTCCAAATGGATCTACAAGATCAAGCATGTTGCAGATGGCAACATAGAGAAATATAAAGCAAGATTCGTGGCTTGTGGTTTCTCCTAGAAAGAAGGAATAGACTATGAAGAAACGTTTGCACCTGTAGCCAGATACACTTCCATCATATCAGTACTTGCTTTGGCTGCAGTGATGAAATGGAAGATACACCAGATGGATGTCAAGACTACTTTGTTGAATGGTGTGGTAGAAGAGGAAGTGTATGTGGAGCAGCCACTCGATTTTGAGACACATGACAGGGAGTTGCATGTGTGTAGAAAGCCCTGTACAGTTTGAAACAGGAACCCAAGACATGGTACAACATAATTGATGACTTTATAACCAGTTTGGGATCTACCAAAAGTAAAGAAAATTCCAACCTTTACTACAAGGTTGAAAAAGGTAACCCAGTGATGCTCCTACTGTATGTGGATGATCTATTTGTAATAGGTATGGATGGGTTGATTGTTGATATGAAGAGGAATCTTGTTGTTGAGTTTGAAATGAAAGACTTGGGTATGATGCACTATTTTCTAGGCATGGAGGTGTGGCATAATGTGGATGGATTCTTCCCCGGACAAGGGAAGTATGTAGTAGAGATCCTGAAGAGGTTTGGGATGATGAACTGCAAGGCCATAACCACACCTATGGCATCAAACCTAAAGCTATTGAATGATGCTTCATCAGAAGCGGTTGATGCTACGATGTATCATCATATGATTGGGTCCTTGATGTACCTGATGAACATGAGACTAGATATTTGCTTTGGTGTGAATAGCTTGAGCCAGTTCCTGATAGATCCGAGATATGTTCACGTGATTGCTTCAAAGCATATTCTGAGCTATTTAAAGGGTACAGTTGATTATGAGCTCAAGTACGAGGTGAATCAGAAGATTAACCTGGAGTTTTATGTTGATTTAGATTGGGCAGGAAATTCCATCAATAGGAAGAGCACTTTAGGATGTTGCTTCAGTATGGGATCAGGTGTGATCTCTTAGTTTAGCAGGAAGCAGTCTTGTGTGGCATTGAATACAGCTGAAGCAGAGTATGTCACATCTTGTTCATCTAGTTGCGAGGCAATGTGGCTGAGAAAGCTACTTTTTGACTTATTTGATCTCCAGTTGGATACTACTTGTATATATTATGACAACCAAAGTTGTGTGAAGTTGTCGAAAAACCCAGTGTTTCATGACAAGTCAAAGCATATCGATATCAAGTATCACTATATCAGGGATATGGTGCAGAGAGGAGCAGTGAAGCTTTAGTATGTTGTGACAGACAAATAGATAACTGATGTGTTGACAAAACCATTAGCCAGAGTGAATTTTGAGTACTTAAGGGATAAGCTTGGTGTTCTCTAGATCGAGGTTCCCTCCAAGGGGAGATGATGAGACCTAGAGCCATTCTGACATGGTGAGAGGATTAGGTTCCTTCCATGGTTAGATGTAAGGGCTAAGCCATTCTGTCATGGTGATGGGATTGGTTCCTTCCATGTCATATGCGAGTGCTGAGCCTTTCTGACGTGACTGTAGGATTGGTTCCTACATGATCAAATATAAGTGTTGAATTCCATTCTTGGAATGGAGGCACCTGGTCATTTATCACGAATCCTCAATTTGGGATTGATAGCCATTCTTGCATGATGTGTTTACAAATGGTCAGATGTAATTGCAGTGCCCTTTCGATGCGGTGTGTTCGCACATGGTCGGATGTAAGTGCAGTGCCCTTTCAATGCAGTGTGTTTGCACATGGTCAGATGTAAGTGCAAAGCCCTTTTGATGCGGTGCGTTCGCACATGGTCAGATGTAAGTGCAGATCCCTTCCGATGTAGTGTGTTCACACATGGTCAGATATAATTGCTAAGCCATTCTGGCGCGATGTGTTTACACATGGTCAGATGTGAGTGCTGGGCCTTTCTAACAAGATGAGGTCAGATGTGAGTGTTTGGCATGCCTTTTTGACAAGATGAGGTCAGATGTAAGAGTTGGGAAATCCATTCTAACTTAGGGTTAGATATAAGCACTAAAGAAGACCTACATGAAGGATAGGCCTACAACCAGCATGAAAAAGGGTTGGCTCTGTATAACTTCCTGTGATGAGAAGAATCAAGATATAGCACTGTGATGATGATCGATATCAAGTGATGATCCAGATGTGATGATGATCCATACATGATGATGATCCAGATCAAGTGACGATCCAGATTTGATGATGATACAGTGATGATGATCCAGATCTAGTGATGACCCAGATCCCGTGATGAAGAAGACTTGAAGATGAAGATGACTTGAAGATGAAGAATACTTGAAGATTAAGAAGACTTGAAGATGAATATGACTTGAAGATGAATATGACTTGAAGATGAGGAAGACTTGAAGATTAAGACAACTTGAAGATGAAGATGATGAGATGATCCAGTCGATACAGAGAAGAAGACCAGTGCTGAAAATTGTGTTGAAAGAATACCTTCCTAGTTAAGAGGGAGTCTTGATGTATTTGTAACTTCAGAATGTATTCACTTTTATATCTCATGTATTATACCCTGATTTTTATTCCAGGAAGTATCTATAATGTAATTGAGTCATTTCATGCCCCGATGTTCCTATCGAGAGGTTCTATAATGTAAACAAGTCATGTCAAGTCATTGTGGGTAACCCTCCTATTGTTCAAGGGTTATAGTCCCTGCAGTTGCAGGGCCCTAGGGTTATTAGACTCTCCTAAAGA
Organism: Pseudotsuga menziesii; assembly: GCA_001517045.1. Lineage (NCBI taxonomy): Eukaryota > Viridiplantae > Streptophyta > Pinopsida > Pinales > Pinaceae > Pseudotsuga > Pseudotsuga menziesii. The sequence goes on along the minus strand of LPNX011004592.1, from coordinate 30,540 downwards.
AGTTGGCCCTAGTGAGTCATTGTGAAGTTGGGAATTAGTATAAATAGAGAGTGTGCCTCTCTATTTATCACACACTCACTCACACTTAGTTGTAGCGCATAGCTGAGGAAGAAGAAGTTGTTGGGGCTAGGGAGAAAGAGGCTACTACTATCGGGATATCATCTTACTGTTTTTGGGGCTTTGCTATTGGTGTTGATTCTATCTCTGAGGAAGTTGTACGGTTTTCTCACTTTTCTCCTTTATGGTTTCCCCTAGGAAAATCTTTGTGTTCATTGTCTCATGTTTTTTATTAATGTGCTTGTTATTCTCTCAATTAAGATCCTAAGTTAATGCTAGCTTAAATGATAAAAATCTAACAATAAGCGGGTATGTAGCTCCTGTGGTAAAATAGGGGTGGGTAAGGATGACTTCTTATAGTAGAAGTAGTCATTGGAATGGTGTGAGTAGCCAAAAGAGTGGTATAATGGCTAGTGCCCCGTGCATGAATGTCGGAATGGTGTGAACCATGATGGTTGGAGTGGGGCCACCACTAGTTGGTCGTGAACCAATAATAGTGTGTGCAGTGATGAGGGGACCATTAGGACCAATACCTATAGGTCCATTCGAAGGGATACCTGGTATGATGGGTGGAGTTCTCACAAGTCCACTACCAACTATCTTTCCTTGGAAGGGATTAGGAGGTGCACTAGCCATGGGGCTAGATGGGGTAGTGAAAAAGGGAGTTTTGGATTGATAGGAATCTGAATCTGACTCAAATGCAATGTATGGATCTGAAGGTGGTGAATGACGCTGAATATGGATCCAATGGTGGAGGTTCAAGGAACCAAACTAAGGGGTATTCCCCCTAGGTATAAGGGAGTGACATGGGGGAGAAATGATGACGTGATGATGTGCTATATGATGAATGAATGCTTAAGGGTGGTAATCACAAGCTCAAAAATCCAACTACAACTGAGTTTTCCAAAGGAGAGCTGAGAAATGGTGGCACACAGGCCAAAAAAAAGCTCTAAAACCGAACTACAACATTGTGTCATAGCAAACTAGGCTATAACAAAGCATCCAAAAATCCAACAAGAAGAACAAATTATAAATAAAATGACACACTAACCTATGGGGTATAAGTGCAAACAATATCCTAGATACAATATGGAAGCCCCTCACAACTCTTATCCTTTGTTGTGTGATGAAATCCATAGTCAAACAATACAAAATGAAATGAAAATAGGATAATATAATCCCACTACCGAGAGGGAACTTGGGTAAAACATCCCTAAGATATTGGAAAATAGGATACCTCATTGATGACATGTATAGGATGGTTTCCTAGTGCTTCATCCCTTTGGTCCTTAACAACCGGTATGGCCCTGACATGCACAAGGAGAACTATGAGCGGTTAGCCTTCAATACAGAGTGGAGTGTAGTAGTCCACCCTGACTTATAAACCCCTTTGTTTCGTCTTACCTCTGTAGAGTGGGAGGCCTCCCGATAAACTAGTCATGATCGTTTCAACAAATAATAGAGTATTTTGGTTCCCTAGAAGACAACAACTATGTCTGAGATGTAACTAAAAAAGGGGTGTTATTTAGATTCCTAGACCTAGTGTCCTATCCTAACTACAAATGAGGTTATGATGTTGGTTGAGTTAAGATAAATTTTATGCTGGAATTGGGGTCATGAATGAAGCACTTATTTTAAGGTGTGAGATATGTGCACAAGTGATGTGCAATTTATAAACCCCAACGATCTCATGCCAGAGACATAAATACTGAAAAATAAACAACCAGAGTGAAAGTATATTTTCTTCAACACAAAACAACTAATGCTTCTAAAATAAAATATTGCATACAAGTAAATGAGCACATAACGAACTGCAAAAGGTGTAGGAAACACACAAGGGGGTATCAACTACTAGACTCGACTAAGGTAGACTTACATACAAGTAAAAGAGGATATCAAAACACATCAAGAGGCTATAGGAAATCAGATCTAGAAGGGAACAGTCAGAGAAGGGGAAGAACACATACATGTAGTCTTGAAAGGGTCTCAAACATCTCAACACAACTAAAAAAAATGTAGGCCACACTTGTCAGCAGAACAGGTGTGGTCAGGGTCGCACAAGACAAAGAAATAACCACAGATGAGACGAGAAATCAATAGAAAGAAAAAAGTCACACTTAATTGGATTTTTCGTGCGACAAGTCACACTAAATTGGGTCACAAAAGTGACCTAGGTCACTCCAGAAACCTAAACAAGCGCAATATAGAGTTTTAGTCGAGGTCACAATTATCAGGGGAGAAGGCCCAACCTAGGTCACACTTGTCAGGAAAAAAGGTGTGACCTGGATCACATATTTCTGCCGAATAGGTGCGATCTGACTATAACTAAAAAATGTTGAAGGAAAAACTATCGGGTAGGGCCAAGTGAGCAAGAACTAAGAATGGACTGGTTCATATCGGTTGGAAGGGAGTCTGATGTATGACGATGGAGGGTAACCAAGTAGAAAAAACCAACAAAAATACCTGCAAAACAAAGATCCAAGGGGATCGAGCCAGCAGAGTTTCCAAACTATAGTGGGGATTTCTCCCCTATTGCATGCAAAATCACCTACCCTAAATCAACCAGATAAAAGGGTAGAGTTCGTGGTGCAAGTGATTTCTCAACCTAGACTTAGAACAAACAATAACAACAATCTAATATTCTTAACTAACTAATGCAATAAAATAATAGAAAGAAATACCTTTAACTTGGGCCACTGCAGCTATTTGAGGAAATGGTCTATAGCCTCCCATGATCCTCGTATTCATTGATCTCCAACAATAGCTCATTAATGGAAAAGGGATTAAGGGTTGCACAGAGAAAAATCGACATGCAAATTGGGATAGTTTGGTGAAAGCTGTAGGGAGTGAATAATTAAGGAATGTCCAAAATTCAAAAGTTTCTGGAATGTAAACTCGATGAAACATTTTTTGGGGAGACCTTCAGAATGTATTTATAGGGAATATATAAGACTTTATTAACCATATTAATGATCCATGGTATTTTATTGGGTATGGTATATGTCCTTGGTTTTTGACCCATTCTCATTTTAGGGTTTTTTGGTCCTTTTGGAGAGAATGGGGTTATGCTGCAATAAATGTCCATATTCTTTGTATTTATGGGGGAAGGAATATTAATGTTTTGAACCAATTTTGGTGGATTTTAATTATGGAGGTAAAAATGAAGGGAATAATGGTGGGATTATGATGTATAATTATGGTTTGAACCATAGAGAGCTATTTGGACAAATTTTGGTGTTAACATGTCAATCAAACTATAGTGGGTATTTCTCCCCTACTACGTGCAAAAGAACCTACCCTAGATCAACCAGATCAAAGGGTAGAGTTCATGGTGCAAGGGATTTCTCAACCTCTACATATAAAAAACAATAACAACGATCTAATATTATTAACTAGCTAATGAAATAAAATAACAAAAAGAAATACCTTTAACTTGGGCCATTGCAACCATTTGAGGAAATGGTCTGTGGGATCCCATGATCTCAGTATCCATTTTTATCCAAAAAAGGGGTTGTCACCAGAAAATGGATTAATGGTTGCACAGAGAGAAATTGACGTGCAACATGGTATAGTGTGGCGAAAGCTGTAAGGAGTGAAGAATTAAGGAATTTTGAAAATTCAAATTTCTTTGGAATGTAAAGTTAACAAAAAGGTTTTTTGGGAGACCTTCATAATATATTTATAGGGATGATCCAATAATTTCTTACCCATGGTATTTTATTGTGCATGGTATTTTTCCATGGTTTTTGACCCATTCTTTCGCAAAGTGTCCTAACACAAGTGAAACATCTAAGCTGTGAGAGATCCTTCTTTTGAAATGTTTTTTTTTCTTGCGAGAATGTTCTTCCTTCTCATTCTTTCTCTTATTAGCATGAGTTGTTAGGGATTGATTTTCATATTCATCCATCTCTTCTTCTCTTACTATCAATCGATATTCTTCTTATGTGCATTCCTCCATAGGTGATATTCCTTCTAGATTAAATCCCTTAAATGAAAGATTCCTATGAACTTGCGAGACCATTCAATATTGTCATATCCACTTCCACTTCTTCAACATTGTCTCCAATGGATTATAGTTTCTCCTTGATCTGAGAGACCCTTGTTAAGTGGGATTGAATGCTTTCTAACATATAAATATTCACATACTTAAGTTAAGTTCTCAAGGTCACCTTCCTCTTGATGTTATTTCCTTCATACAATATGGTCATTGCATCGAATATCTGCTTGGGATTTTCCATATGAGATAAAGTGGTCTTTGGTGGAGACACAAATAATCCTCTTGTCTTTGACCAAGTTATTCTTGTGATTTGTTTTTTCTTCATCTCCCTTTGGATTTGCGACTTCTTCTTTGACATAGTTCTACAAGTCATGCTCTTTAAATATGAGAATCACTCTACACTTCCATGCCTGGAAGTTCTAGGATTCATCAATATTGTTCTCAAGCTTGGTACTATTTGTCATCATGATAAAAATGAGAACCTAAAATGGAAGTAAAGAGAATAGAAGTTACCAAAGAGATTGCTTCAACTCGATGCTTGCTTAAATGATTTTCTAAAAGACTTCTTCTGGTGTCCCTAGGGTGTCATAGAGAAAACCTAATTTTTTAACATAGGTGACTTTCATATATGATTAAATAGAAATATGTTCCTCCTCAAGGATAGATGAGAAACATAATCATTTTCCCAAAAATGTGGATAGAATTGGAAGTTACCTAATGCCCTAGTTTTCCCAGCAGTAGTGTTTGGTCAAAAATTGAAAATCTACAGAATGAGAAACTCTCTCCATATAAATATGATCCCTCCTAGGGAGATTTGGATGGTCCTCCTTTTTTAAGCTAATCGATGGAGGGAAGTGTTAGGAATGGGAAACCCTAGTTTCTTCAATCTCTTCTACATAATCACAAGGAATTGATTCTGATGTATCTCTGAAATTACTGCTCAAAAGGGTCTGAAACTTTATCCTTAGATATCTTGATATAGGTTCTTTCCAACCCCATAGGCTAGAGAAGTATTGGATTCACCAAGTGTAACTCATGCTAACATTCCCAAGGTCACCTGTTTATGGACTGGTTCAATATATCCAACTTGTATGAACTACCACGTGTCATAGTTTCAACTTCGGGGTCTAAAACACATGGAAAAACAACTATAGTATATGCCATGTCTTAAAAATATTTCAAAATTTTATTTGGATCTTCCTATCCTGAGATATAACAATTATCCGTAGGTCAAATGTTTATGTCTTAATTCTAGAAGAGGTTGGAACCTTGATTTGGAGGGATCATATCTCCTAAATTAAAGTGAATGTGAGGATGAAATTCATACACAATGTACATCCAGATCTCATATTAGGCATGTAAAATTTTCAGCTCCTAATACTTCACCAAACTCAAGTTATAATGAAAATTCCAATATGAATAGATTTTTCCTTCTAGGGTTATCAAGTAAGAGACCCTAATATCTAGTAGTTTCAGTTGTAGTAATGTTTTGGATGCATAAAGACTTCTTTTAGGGCATATATGATACCATGTTATAATATTTATGGTTATAGAATATCTATAAACATTTAGCATCATAAAATTATAAAAATATCCAAAGGATCACTGAAAGATGCCTTCCATCTATACCAGAACATGATTTCCCTTTCGTCGTCAATCTCCAGTAATAATTTAATCTAGGATCTTATCACTAACAATCATTTCTAAGAAACAAACATGGAAGAATATATGTACATGTGAGTGTCATGTTTCTCCCTTGAAGGAACATCAAAAGTGTTGACCTTTCCAAACACCTAGGGGGTAAAAAGATGAATTAATTAATTTAGCTAGGGAATTTTTGGTTATTAAAAACTATGGAGGAATGTATTAGTATAATGTCCAATTCTAATTATTCTATGTAATTATTTAATTAATGTGAAAATAAATATGTGGAAATAAGTTTCCATGTCAGGAGGGTGCATTGGGGAAATCCAACTTGCCTAGGGTGATAATTAGAAACTATCAAAGGGACTGACAAAAGAAAGCATTTAGAAAAGAGGGAAACTACCAAAAGCCATGAAAAGCAATCAGAAGTAAAAGTAGGAAACTATGGGCCTAATAAGGGTGTAGTTTCCATTTAGATGCTCGATCACAAAAGTAGAAAGTGTAGAAAATTTGTCATGAGAAAAAATAAGCAACTATGTGCCTAAGGAGGGCACAGTTTCTAATTTGGATGAAAGGTTATTGACATGGAAACATCTCTCTTTACACATACATGATATTTTCTCAAGAAGGACACACCGTGTGGCTATGGTTAGAGTTTAGAAAGTGGTAACTTTCTCAATAAGTGATTTAGTTTCTCAACAAGTCACCTAGGGTCTATTTAAATACAATTCAAACTCCATTTCTCAGTTTGGTTCATGAATGATTTTTGTTGAGTGAATCCCATCTTCATACTGAGTGATGTCCCTCGGTCTCTTGGGAGATGCGCTCCAAGTCCCTATCAACTCTCTTATTTCTCCCCTTCCATTTTAAGTGCAGGTGATGGTGAGATAAGGATTGGAACCCTAAGCTTCATATTCGACCTATACAACATCCAATCCATCCATTGAATATGAGCTCTAGTGAAGGGAAATTCACCTATGCTTTGTCCCAAGCTTAGTGCTAGTTTTGGGCCTCCCATCCTTAGTTTTGAACCCCATTTTGAAGAGATCATTCCTCCAAAACTATTAATTATATGCTCAGCTAAAATTCAGTCATTATGAATTCTGTATTTTAGTAAGGTTTCTGTTCCAGATATCTTTCATGTTAATTTTTCATGAGTGAGCCTTTTATTGCCCCCTTGATGGGTTTTTTATCCGTTTTATGCAATAAGAAATGAAGTAATGTCCATGGGAATAAGTATTAAATGATATGATTTTTTAAAAATGATATAATAGTATTTTTAATAAACCATTATCAGTTCTGAATGAAATATGGTTTGATATTCATCAAATTATACACACCCCTGCTAGTTGACTAGGAAAATTCTACTAGTTTTACAGTTTTCTTCATTATGGATGTTTTATGCATTCAAATGTCATTCCAAAAGTTACTTTAGGAATTTAAATCACCCAAATACCTATACCATCTCCCAAAAAATTATTTTGTTGAGGTTGTACCACATTTTTACAGCCATTTTGTGCAGGGTCTCCCCAGGCTAAAACTGTTAGTTTTTCCCAAATAATTTCAGATATGTTCCTGACTTTATGAAACCTCATTTGATTTTTATTAAATGTATTATAGCACCTATAAAACCTGCACAAACCCCTGGTTGAATGGATTTGAAATTTCTTCTTAGTTGCAAGGTTAGGAAACCTAGAAGCGTGGGAGTAGGCTTCAACGGAGCTGATTCGGAAACCTAAATGGTCCCCAACTTAGATGTTCTAGAGAAGTTAATTTCTCTATCCTAAATTTTCCTTGGTTTCTTCCATCATCCCACTTCCCTATTTACAAAGTTATCAGCAACATTCCCTTTTTTTCCTAGTATCAAGAATTGACTGATTAAGTGCAAAAAATTCCATTTAGAATTTTAATCAAATTTGCAGCAGAATTAATATTATGATATCATATCATATCATGGATATTATAGTGAGTATGGAGGCAACTCAAATACGTAATAAATACATCTATTCCTCTTCAGAACCTTATGGGTACCATAGTACTTGGGTGCTAATTTTTTGCCCTTATTTTGTTGTTCAAGTGTATGGTTTCATCCTAAAATAACAACCAAATCCCCATTTTAAATTTCCTTTCACTACAATGTTTATTTGTGTGTTGTTTCAACCTGTTGGCTTGGGAAAGGGGCATAAGAAGGAACTTCATGCACGCAGACAAGGAAGATGTGCTCGCGGGCAATAGAAGCAAAGGAAGAGTGCAGAGGATGAAAAGGGCCCGTGAAGGCAGAGTGGAGAAGTGCACGGAAAAGGAAAGGCAAGCGTGGATGCGCACAAGTGGGGGAAAGTGGCCAAAAAATGGTTCCGTTGCTGAGACCTTTTGATTAAATCGGGGAGATGGTGTGGCACCCAATGAAGGAGAATATAAAAGACTATATGGATACTAAAACACTGCATTTGCGCAAGAAGAAAGTGCAAGAACACGGTTCAGCGCAGAAAGATGGTTAGATGATTATATATACTTTGATATTCATGAGATCTTCTTTGCTAATTTCCCTGTTCTACTACATGAATGGTTGGTAGGATTGGCATCTAGATGGACCAAATGCCAAAAAAGGGATATTACCAAGTGGAGCGACCAATTGGTTCAAGAGGTAACCAGTGTAAGTAACATTGTCTCAAGAGCTGTTGATTTTTAGGTTGATAGTATATTGCAAGGGTATATTACTAAGTTTGCAATAGATACCATAAATTCGTATAGTGAAGCTGAATGAGATTTCATCCAAGGACCACGAAGGAGATACGTATTGAGCATAAGTACATGGATAAAACTACTTGCTTATGAGAAGGGTTTTTTGCACCTGGATAGTTGAGCCGTGTGTCTAAGAAGGGGCTATGTCGCTAACAAGCAAGTAAGAACATGGGGAGGAGTATTTGGAGATGTTCCCTGGAAGAACAGAACCTGAACTCGAGGTTGGATTCCTAAGGAGTGGGAGAAGATTCAGATCAGGAAAGAGAAGGAAAATTGAAAAGGGCCGATGGAATCCTAGTTTCTTCGAAGGAAGAAAACATGAACTTCAGTCGTGCAAAGACAAAGGGTCTTGCGACAAAGAGGAGGACTATAGCCCGATCTCAGAAGGACCTAAAGATCCAGATAGCTCTAATGAGACCTCAGGGTCAGAGCACAATTATATAACACCAGCTATATCGCTTGAGATGAGATCTACAGTCTCATCCCCTGAAAGGACCTCTAACTCAGACAACACTAGCCCTGAAACTAGTGCGCCAAAAGGTGCAACTCAGTTGAACCTTGCCCTAGAGAACCTGAACGCCAACCCAATGTCTGTGACAGACGTCTGGTTACCTACATTTAATGGAAATGGAATGGAATACCCTAAACAACATTAGTTCCTATGTGAAGCTGTGTGGATGGTATGTTTAGTCCATGGCGTCGATGTCAAGAAAGCGTAGATGATTACGACCTTAAGGTGTCTCGCCTTGGATTGGTTCATGAAATTTTGTAGTGTCCCATCCGGAAAGCCACAGAAGAACCTTGAGAAAATCTGAGCTGCAATTATCTCAGAGTTTAGAAAACCTAAAACAGAGTCACATTGTATCACTGAGATTAAGGAGATTAAACAAGTTCTAGAAGAAACTGTGTGGGATTTTGACCAAAGATTCAAGACGTTGATGGCTAACGTAAGCTTCCAAATGTTTGATGTATAGCATAAGGATTGTTTTATTGCTGCTCTGCTACCACATATCCGAGGGCTGTTAATGCAACAGAATATTGAGTCGCAGATAGAAGCATTGGAGCTGGCGATGAAGCTGGAGGCCTCACTTATTGTTGATGGTGCCGCTGGAATGGTTCAGATTCAGTCATAGCTAGCCAACCTCACACTACAAATTTAGGAAATCAAGAAGGGAAAAGAAGGATAAGAGGACTTATGGTGCACAAAATGTAGAACAGGTGGACACACCAAGGATAACTGTCCGACCTTCATGGATTATGTCACATCTAGTGCACCTAACCCACTAAATGGAAAAGGGATACCTTGGTGTTGTATATGCCAGTCAAGAGGTCATCATGATGAGGAATGTGTGTATTTGTAGAAGGTTTTAAGTACCCCTGCAAACTTATTTTGTAAATTTTGTAGATCGGTAGGACATGATGAAAAAGACTGTAGAGCATGCCATCTCTTGAAAGAGAAAAAAATTGATACATACTTAATGAAAAATGAAGGGTTCCCTCAATTTAAATAGGCACAAGCCTCGTAACAACCTACGCAGTTCCCAACTAATTAATACCAACAACCGTATGCGCTTCAGTATCCATACGTGCAGCAAAACCCATATCAACAAAACTACTAGCAGAACCAGTACCCACAGTAGCAATTACACCCTCAGGGAAGGGGTGGCGGAAAATTTAGAGGATGAGGTGGAAGAGGAGGATTTGGTAGGGGGAGAGGTCCAGTTACATGCTATAACTGTGGACAAGTAGTTCACTTTTCCATAGATTGTTTGGAACCTGAAAGGACATGCTCATATTGTAAAGGGCAAGACCATAATGTTGAACAATTCCATCAGCTGATCGCAAAGTGCCAAGCAATAACTGTTGCCGCACCCAACCCCCCACCAAACCCAAACCCAAATGAAAATGTGAATGTTCAGATGATCATGGCTGAACCACGGGACCTAAACATTACTACCATAACAAGAGGAGGTGTGACGACTGGAGTAGAGTAAGAGAACCCACAAGAACAAATGCAACCGCAGGTGAGGCTAGCGGTGTAGAAAAAAGAATCACCGACCGACCCAAAGAAAAAAGAACTATTATGGGATGTTCAATTAGACTTCATAAGCCTTGATGTACCATCAACTTCAAAAGAAGTCAAGAACATGCCAGAACGATTCCAACACTTGTTACAGAAGAAAGCTTCAACCAAGGTTAGTAATCTGAGGCCTCTTATATCAAGTTTTTTGATGCTAATCCAAGATAAAGATGCTATTGCAGAGCTGCAAGCAATAATAGACGATATCCCTATAGTACCACACATTGAGAATAAGGTTAACCAAGTCCGACGAAAATGTAAAACTAACCACGAATTGAGAATGAATGCGCAGATAGGTGATTATGACATGGACTATATCATTTTAGATCTGGGGTCGGATGTCAATATACTAACACGCTAGACTTGGGAAAGCATGGTTAAGCCGCACTTGGACTGGTCTCCTATCCAGCTACGTCTTGCAAATCAGGAAAAGGTACTACCCATTGGACAATTGAGCAATGTCATCGTGGATGTTGAAGGATTGTACACATATGCATACTTTGACGTCATCAACATTGTAGATAATAGAAATCCTTACCCTACACTACTAAGGATAGATTGGGCTATAGACAATCAAATCATTATAAAATTTCATGAGAAGGATCCTCTCCTTTGAATATGAGGAAATGAGAGTAGTATCACCCATTGATCCATTTGAGGGGAAAAGATATGTTGAACCTATTTACAATGAGGGGTAGGTCAACTATCTGGATAAAATCTACAATGTTACAGCTATGCGCGAAGATCATATTAGTCCGATGGCAGATGGGAACCTAAGCTGGAAGTACGCAAGTTCATGTATGTCTAATTCAAGGGAGGCTTTAGAGAATTGGAAAAATAGGTTACATGAAGTCTCCATGAGAAGGTGTGCAAGAGTCACAAGGTCTCTACAATAGGTGGATACCGAGTTAAGGGAGTTACCCACCTATGAGAGTTTCATCTACACTTTGGATATGGCGACCAAGACCTATGATAAATCTGAGCAGCTGTGACAAGGAACCCAGCAGGTCACGCATACAGTTCCAAACGCTGACAAACACCCTATAATTCATAGCACAATCCAACAAGACAGGGGGGTATAGTCGAGAAGATCAATGACACTAATGCTCACCAACACAATGCAGCTACTCAGCAAGACAAACTACCCATGTACGCAAAAGATAACCCGACTAACTCCAGTGAGCCAAAAATAGTGGAACTAAGTAAAGATCATAGAGTGATACAAAAGCACCCGAAAGATGAAGAAGTTGTACAAATCACAGATCTCTTGAAGGAATATCAGACCCTCTTCCCTCTAAACGACACAGAAAGAAAAGGGATGGTGGAAGACTTAGAAAGGATGAAGATACCTTTGTGATTGCAGACTAAACAAACTCAACAATAGTTGCTAGCATGACATTGTCAATATATCAAGGTGAAGCCATCCACAAAAGGGAGAATCATCCTACACTATGACAGTAGATCCTTTGTGCACCCACACAACCTAAAGGAAACTTGTTTATGGCCATATACCATCACACCATCTATGGGTATGGGCATAGCGCAACTTCAGAAAATTCGATGGTACCCACATCGCAAGTTTGGTAAACAGCAGTTGCCTAAAACCTTACTTCAACACGTGTAAAAAAAAAGAGCGACCAAAGGACGTAAACCATTCTGTTGCAAGATTTCAATAGAACCAATAGAAAGCACAAGCAATAAATTTCCAAGTGGTGACATCATCACATATACCCAAGCGGGAGACCTAAAATGTGCAAGCAGCAAGACAGCTAGGCGCCAGAGAATGTAAAAAGTAGGAATGACAGGCTAGCTAGAATTAACCAATGGATCCATGCCAAAATATTTGTATGGTTGGGTCACTTGCATGGAATTAAATCAACCTGGTATGAGGAGCAAGGTGGCGTACTGTTAGCTCTCATCAACCATCTTAGGACTAATTTCCATTACTAGCCTGACAAGTATAGCCCGAAAGGTCAGCTACAAAAATTAATGGAGAAAGCATCAGAAAAGTCAATCTAAGAGCGTGATTAGACCTTGAACTACTGTTAAATAAATGATTGAAAGACATTGTCCGATATCTCCATATTCATTTCTTCATCAAGACAGTTTTATGTTACGTACTGAGAGCACCTGAGCCGAGCTATTCCAGACCTACATCCTGTAACCTGTTCTCCATCCTGTTCAAGCCCATGGTAATTAACATTCCCAATGAGAGTGAGGCTTTAAATGCCATTGTCATCTCTAGCTGCCCAATTGATGAGGAAATAGAAACACAGTCCTCCATAAGCCTGCAGCTACAGCATTCACCAGAGACCGACGCAATAGCAAGAACAAGGAAGCCACTAACAATTCCAACCCCTAGTTCGCGTCCTGTGTTGAACCCGGTCCAGGAAATATCAATTATTCCAAGTGAGTCATTTGCATGACCACAAATGAGACAAAAGAAATGTAAAGTTCCAGACACCCCAGGCAAGCGAGGAAATATGCCTGCTGCTGACTAGGGAACTGATGATGAAGATGAAGAACTTCTACCAGAGATAGATCCATGGAGAGAACGAGCCAACTCGAAATTTCCATCTTACATTAGACCAAGAAGACTTGGTGTAGTGCATGTAGATCTCCCGGTGAAACTGGTGACCACTTTGATCTCACCAAGAATCCCTGACGGCATACCTCTACTGAAGGACATCCTCCCAATGTTAGCTGTGTTGAAACTCTAGGGCTATGACACTCCGCAGCAAGAGGGATTGCAGATAATAGACTGCATGGACATAATCCAGACCACTGACCCTGATGTCAAGGTCATCAAATTGCAGAAGTGGGATGAGGGACTAGCCACCTCAGGTCTAAAAAATATGATGTTCATGCCTCATTTTGGCCATAGTGTACAGGCCAGTACGTATGTAAAGAAGTTACTGGTATGCATTCATAGAGGATACTTATGGCTGGATCAGCCATACCCAATTACTGCTGAAATAATAGCGAGAATTACAAGGCTCCCAAGCGAAGGCAAAGACCCTCTACCTTACCTCACTAAGCATCATAATCGGGACATTAAGTGGAAGCACAACCTTCAGCGCGCGGGGTGGGGATACTTAATTGGGCCCATCCAAGACAAAAGTGTCCGGGTCGCTACAAAAATATTATCCTGTAAAATATTTCATAAAGTGGTACTGATGCAATGTTCCGTAGGGGTAATAGAAATTGTAGATTTATGTGCACGGGGACAAAAATTAAACTGGTTGTGGTACTTGCTCAATGCCCTGCTCGACGATGTGATGATGGCGCAACAAAAGAAAGATAAAAAATTCTATTCCTGGATGCTAATTTTGATTTCCTTCACTGTCTGGGCTAAACCCCCGGACTATGTGCATATGGATTTCCCGATGTCCTGTTTGGGAAAAAAATATCAGAATCTATGGGAAGGCAAGGTTGACAACAAGCACCAATAGGATAGCAATGTGGTATTATTTTTGCACACAGAGGCACTGCGACAGGTTGTTTAGAAAATCCACAGGATCCACACCACAACTGTGCAAAAATATGCTTCTTTTGTCAAATTTGAAGCTGATATGCATAATATAAATCTGTTGCCTATAAAAGGTCCACCTAAGCAAATACATCAAGCCATATTTGTAGTAACCGACGATGATGTGGACGCAATTGTCAAGCTATGTCTGGAGGAATGGCATGGCCCACTTGCAAAACCACTTCCTAAAGAGTAGAATGTAGAAGAACCACCAATTCACCAAGTTCATGGTGAAGAGCAAGAAGGTGATGATACCCAAGGGAACCCATCGTAAGAAAACTTGGAAGATGATGATGATACAGAGGACTCATACCACCATCCTTCTACGTATTTGCATGCTAAAGAGTAGATGCAGACTCATGTACAACCCGAGGATGGCCAATCGCCACAGAAGAAGCAGAAGGCAGACAGAACAGCAAACCCCACTACCTTAACGGAGGATGAGTTGTAAGAACTTGCCAGCACTGTGGAAAAATTTGCATAGGATAACCTTGGTGGCATAAGGGCCTAGCAAGAGAGAATCGCTGCCAAATTCTAGACCCACCTCAATCAGTTAACAACAACTATCAATGAGGTCAATCACACATTGGACACCAAAGCATATCACATTGATTCAAACATTCCACTACTCACACTGCCGTGGGAACCACCAATCAAGGTACTCTTTCATACACAAGCACTTGACGTAAAGGAATAGAAAACTGCAGATACTGATAATAGCACCATCGAGATACAATTATCCAAGTTTCTCTTGGACGATATCCATGTCATTCAGCAGGCAGCTGTAGAAGAACTCCAACTAAGGAAAAACATTGTTTCTCATTAGGTAGCAAAACACAAAAAAATGCTAAACTACACAAGACCCTCTTGCAAGGAAAGGAGTAGGAACTGCAAGAGCACACCAACTCCTTGGCCGAGAAGGAGCAAGAAATATTAGCCCGTGAGAAAAGCTGTGTCACGTTGGCAGATTCCATTAAGAATTTCTTCGTAGCATTCCTACCAGAGGTTGGGTAGTCCGATGAAGACTCCTTGGCTAAAGTAGCCAGGCTTGCGAAGATCGCACAAGATCTTTAGCGCTAAGTAGAAGATATGCAATCCCAGTAGATACCAAGCACACCCCCAGAGGTGCTGGCAGAAAGAAAAACAACAGCGTCTGAAGCTACTACCAAAATTAAAGGTGGAGAAGCAATCTGTGCAAAGGTCGTAGACAATGTTGAGACTATTTGGGAAACATTGCTTGAGGATGGTGCAACTAAGAAAATAAGGCATCGCATTCACAAGACAGATGAGCGCATCACTGCCATGAAGGTGGACATGCAAAAGCTGACCCTCCAGCAAAAGGTCATTAAGCATGCAGAGATCAAAAGTCTCCAACATGATGTCCAGACCCTTCATGAGCATGAGAAGGCTAGGGAATCCCAGGTTAAGGAATTCTAGTTAGAGGCAAAAAATCTCATAGACCATATTCAGTCGGTCCAACAAAAGCTTCAAGGTCTATAGCAATCGATAAAGAAAGACTTGTTTGAGCATGTACAGTCCGACCAGGTGGAGTAATTGGCTGCACAAGATATCACGTAGATCAGGCCTCTTTTCCCCACTTACGTGACTCGGGTTCTGCACATCCCTTCGATACAACAACTACCTGAGATACCGACCCGATAGATCAAGCCCCATCAGTAACACTTGCGAAGCAGGTGCAGTCTCACCCGAGATATCTCATAGATGGGTAACCACCGGAACCATGTTTCTGCGATTGTCGAGGAAGTATAGTCCCTTGGCTCGCAACCAAGGAGCTCAACGAAACCAGTAGGGTGGCTAGATGGAGGAGTCGGTTCTGTACGAATGAGCACAACTATATGTCATCGTGCATGACCTAACTTTACTTTCACCTTCGCAACTGGCGCAACTCATGTGGCATAGCTGACTCACATCAATTGGATTTATGACTCAAGTTGAGATTCATAAAAGAAGATATCTTGAATGATATACATTTATACAGTGTAAATTTAGCAAGATATTCTATTCATCCATCTACCAACTACAAGAAACTAATAGGAAATGAACCACAATTAACATTATATGGAAAGCAACTATTAATGAATCACATAAACATTCACCAAATCAATCATTCATTTAGACATAAGAAGTAACGTGGAAACCCATCTGGGAAAAACCACCAAGGTGCTCTTCATCTGGCATGAGAAAGGATATAGCACCTTACACTCTGCGAAGTGCAGACTGATCTTGAGATATGTCTTTAAGTTCGGACTCATAGTTCTCATTCTCTCTGGTTCACTCTTCTACTCTACTCCTACTCTTAGCGGTCTTCTCCCACCGCAGCCAGATCCGTGGCTCAACATCCCCTCTAATGCTACCATACTCTTCCTGAGTCTACTCCTCTTCTGATCACTATGACATTACAACATAGTCGGAATCCCCTTCTATGGATTACCACAGAATAACAATCTACTGAAAACTGAAGAAAGATTAATGAAAACCTTACAGACCAACTGACGAACCTTGCTCTGCGACATCAATAAACTCAAAAGTAGAAAACAAGACTTACCAACCCTCTAACCATTGCATCCTTCCTATTTATACTAATTTACATGGCCATGCAGGGCCAACTGCATCCCGACAGTCTGTTAGTCGTCACCATCAGTCACCCCTCTAGTTACAGTTGTGGTGATAATGACTTGACACGAGGTACTATCGGCTGGACTTACAAATATCTTCTCATATGTGCATAGCTGTAGACTTATGTCGTCTTCTACGGCCATGATCTGGATTCCATATCTATCGCTTTTCGGCCAGTTTCCCCTTGCACGTGTCCACTCTTGCCTTTTCTTTGCCGCACACTTCTCCGCTATGCCTTTACGGGCCCTTTTCATCCTTTTCACTCTTCCTTTGCTTCTATCGTGCGCGTGCACATTTTCCTTGGATGTGCATGCAAAGTTCCTTCTTATGCCCCTTTCCTGGGCCAACAGACCCCCAACACTCACATGTGGCTCATCCCGAGCCACTAAGCAAGGTACATGTGAGCGGCCCGATCTGTGCAGTATCTATCCTAAATTTTCTTTGGTTTCTTCCATCATCCCACTTCCCTATTTACAAAGTTATCAGCAACATTCCCTTTTTTGCCTAGTATCAAGAATTGACTTATTAAGTGCAAAATTTCCATTTAGAATTTTAATCAAATTTGCAGCAGAGTTAATATTATGATATCATATCATATCATGGTTATTATAGCGAGGATGGAGGCAACTCTAATATGTAAGAAATACATCTATTCCTCTTTAGAACCTTATGGGTACCATAGTACTTGGGTGCTAATTTTTTGCCCTTATTTTGTTGTTCAAGTGTATGGTTTCATCCTAAAAAAAAAACAAATCCCCATTTTAAATTTCCTTTCACTACAATGTTGATATGTGTGTTGTTTCAACCTAATTTTTTCTATAGCCAAGTTGTCTTTCAATAGTTGAGAAACTCTTGTTGGTTCTCCATGTGATCTTCGACTACTTGAACCTTAGTTTTCCCCTCAAAGGGTGATGTGATTGATAGAGGATGATAGACATAAAGTTCCATAATTGGGGATATTTTTTATGTAGTATGGAAGGATGTGTTGTACCACCACTCTACCATGGGAAAAAATTTGATCGGTTGTCTCTGTTTATCATATGCAAAGAAAAGGATATACCCTTACAATTTTTTATTCAGAACTTCAATTTTCCAATTGTATTGAATATGATAAGAGGAGATATGAGCCAATTGATTACCCAAACAAGAAAATATTTCAATCCAAATATTACCAATGAAAAATGGATATCTATCACTTAAAATAATCTTAGGGATTCAATGTTCTAAGCCATCACATTCCACAATAAATATATTTTGAAGTCATGTGTGGCCAATACACATTGTATACATGACCTCTTTAATTTTTTCAAAATATATGCTTTCAGGTGAAAACATGAAGTTGGGGAACTATTTTACTTGTTTTTTACAAACAAAACTGCAAAATTTTATGTTTTTCAACTTCAACTCCTCTAAACCCATATATCCCTTAGGAATTTCACCTTGAAGTAAACACAAATGTTTTAGATAATTGAATAAGATTTGCACTCGTATTTGTTTTTAATTTTTTTTGTGGACATATCATGGGACAAATTTGGTGCTCACTAATGACATATACTTGAAAAATTTAGGTATGGATAATGAGTGACCTACATAAGCATTGGTTTTTTAATATATATGGTTATTAATTTTATGGAAAAAATATATATTCTTGTAATTTACACTCTCTACGCTTGTGCATGGACTATATTTTGAATTTTTTTTTACTTGATAAAAAAACAGTGGTTTAAATCTTTATATAAAACATTAAACAATTAAATAAATAAAAAAATATTATAAACAATACTTTAAACCTAACCTACATTGGTTTAAACTTATTCAAATTTCATTTTAGTTTAAAACTATAATTAAAAATTGGTTAATAATTATTATAGTAAATCAGCTCTTTCACTCTTCATGTTACTCAGCAAACTGTCCTGATGATGAATCCTATTTTGGATTTGAAACATCGATATACAATCATGAATACTGTGGTTTTTCCGATTCCTCCTGAAATTAACCACCACAGAAGTATTGCTACAGATATATTTTCTTATTATTTATCTAAATAACATATGCTCATAAAAGGTTCTTATCGACACATGTTGGTGAGATTCAATTTTACTTTTAGTGTGATTATTTTGAAAAAAACTAAAAGTACACTTTTAAAGAGGACAAAGAAGGGAAGATAACTGTGAAGATTTCAATTTTTTTCATGTTGTATTTGTTATGATATTAAATTTTCATTTTAGGTGATTTTATGAACAATAAATTCTTAAAGGATAAATTTTATTAAACAATTTATTCATATAAATAGAAATTAAAAATGAAATGAAACAATTCTTATATCATTGGAAACTAGATTCATAGATGAATCCATTCATACAAAGTCCGACCAATAACCTTTAAAAATTGCATGGGTTTGACCTTGATAAAGTTGTAGGTTCTAGAAAGATGTAGGATACTTTTGCAGGTTTTGCTGACTATGAACTCTGAGTTGAGAAAATATATTCCAAACTCCTGGTCGAGAGTTTAGTTCAAAATCTCAACCAAGTGTTATGTTTTTAAAGATGACATTGTGATTGGTTCAAACTCTTGTCCTATAGTTTTATTAAACTCTTGGTCAAGAGTTTGAACTCCAATAAACTCTCATCTTGGACTTTTTTTAAATCTTGGCCCATAGTTTTAAGTTGACTTTTTCACATTTGTATTCGTGCATGCTAATTTTTTTCCTCTCACTTCTCAAAAAGTGTTACCCAACTTCGTGTTTTCACCCTTTCTTCTTGAGCCCAATAAAATTCCTTCTGTTTCATTAATAATGTTAGAGGTGTTACTATTTGACCATAATTATTATGGTAATAACCTATCAATCCTAATAATCCTCCAATATTATTCAACGTTTTGGGAATTGACCATTCTGTCATATTTTTAATTTTGTTAGGGTCTAGTTTGATGCCTTCATTATATATGATATGATTCAAATATTCCACTAAAACCAAAAAGAAAACTAAAAAGGATTTGCATATAGTTCTTTCTCCTTCTATAGTTCTAATATCATGTCAACATGTTATGTTGTTCTTCCAAGATTTATTGTACATCATTATATCATCAAACAATATAAACAAAAATTTTCCAATTGTTCAAAAATACAATTAATCAAGCTTTTGTAGGTGGAAGGTGCATTGGTAAGGCTAAATGAAATCACCAAAAAATCATAATGACATTCATGTGTTCTAAAGTTTATTTTTTGAATGTCTATTTTTGTCATTGTGATTTGACAATATGCAAAATGGATATATAACTTGGTAAAGGAAATTTCTCCATGTAATTCATATAATAAGTCATTAATGAGAGGAATAATAAACTTATCTTTAAATTCATATTATTGATATCTATATAATTTATACACTCCATGAACCTTCCTTCTTGTGAACCATGGCCACTAGTTAGAGAAATCACTATGTCTAGGTAGACGATGCCAACATTTAGCATTTCTTGAACCATACTCTCAATATCACTCTTTCTGTTATTGCGGGTACCTATAAGGTCTTATGTTAGGTGGTACACTTTCCATTTGCAAGTAAATAGCATGGCCATGATAGTAATAAAGTGTAAGAAGTTTAGGCATCTCTCCCTATACCTTAGAATGATTGTCAATAACTCAGTGTAAATCCATTGGAATAGGGTATATAAATATTTGAGCATCTATTGACAAAACAATTTCAATTATACCATGGTATCCCTTTATTAACAATTTTTTTCATTCTATTAGATCTTATAACTTTAGAGGGTTTCGCCATGATACCTTTGAGTTCAATTTACTAAAGAAAAATTCCTCAAAACTAAGAATCAATGCCCCTAATGAGTGTAACCATTGAACAACTGATACAAAATTAACACCGACCATTTGGATTGGAATCATTGGACTATCCAATCAATAATACCCCATAATAATATTAATATCATGTCATTTCCATAAACAATTTATGGTACCTCCATTTGCAATCATTATTTACAATTGTGTTGTTATGTATATAGAGCAATTAAGAAGTTTCACTAATTTTCAATTAATGAAGTTAAAGGTAATACCGAAATCAATTAATAATATTACCTTTTTCTTTTTTATATATGTTTCTATATTAATATTTTGAGGAGTAATAATGTTATCCATTGCATGAAATGACATGTTTGGAGTAATATATTCTAGTTCTACATCTTAAGGCTATTCTAGTTCTTGATATTCTTCCTCTTCACAATATATGTATGATAATTTAATCTCATTGTTGTTAATATTTTTACTACACTTACTGTCACAATTGAAATATATTATGGTTGTTCTTCATTCATCCACTTGTTAAGATGTCAACCTTGTAGGTTGAGTGAGGATATGAGGGAAGATTTCCCTCTCTATAGGTCATAGTGGTTCCCCTTTAGTATCCATATTCTTAATTTCAGATTTTATTTTTAAACTGAAAGCATTCTCCATTGGTTTAGGTTCAAAGAGACATATCTCATATTGAATTATGTCCATAAAGTTCCCATAAATAAATCCCACAAATTATCCTCTCAAATGTTCTTCACTCTAAGACTTAAAAATTTAAAAGTTTTTAGTGTTCTCAGTAAATGGACCTCTTTGCCTAAGATTTATAAATTGGATATAATACCCCCGTAATTTTCTATTGATACATCGATAAAGGAAAACCAAGAAACAATATATTCCTTTCTAAAATCACAGCTCCATTAGCACCACACAAATTGATTTGGTCTTGAATACAACGATGAGAGAGTTTTCTTTTATAAAGTTGGAAATTGGTGTAGATCAAATAATTGTTCCATCTAGAATATCTATGTTATGGTATCATTACCATCAAAATTATTCATATTGATCTTGGGAATGAAGTAGCTCCTTGGTCTCGATTTGAACCCATGATTATGTAGATGTTGGAGTAATTAGCAATTAGGTGTTACATAAGGTTCTTTCTTTTATAGTGTGATAGAATTTTCTCCCAATGTGACTAGGAATACACCATCTTGTTTTCCTTATTCTCTTCAAAAGGAGTTGGATTATGGTTAAGTAGATTACTTACATCCTTCAAAAGTTCCCCATCTATGTTTTCAAGGTTTTATTTTATATCAACTTGAATATCCCCTTTTAATATTTTATATTATTCCTAAGTTACCACATTCATGATTTCCCCCTTTCTTACCACTACAGTTTCAAGGTTATATTCTCTTTTTCTAATCTTGTAAAACCCAAATTCCACATCTTCAAGTTCTTCTTGTGTAATGAATGAGCCTTCAAAACTTTTAGTGGGATTAGAAAATATTTTACCCCCTATTTCCAATTGAGCACACTAATACTTACTATATTAGTTCTCTATTTTTTTTAATCTGTGACACCTTTTGATTCACTCCAACCAAAAGTTATTAAAATTTCACAATGGCATACCTTTAAAACCCATGGTTTGTAGACTATTGTGCTATCCAACTTCTCTCCTAAAGTATTTATGAAATTTTGGTCCCTATAATTATGAGATTTTGACAGTTATTATCTTGATATATATTCTCTAAAATTCCACAAATTTGACCAAATTATGATGTTTCAAGAGAATATTATTGTAACATTCCCAAAACTTATGTCTTTTCCATTTCAGAAGAGGGCTAATGCACAATCATGGACTCCTTTAAAGACACTTTAGATGCCACATAATACTGGAATAAACGGAAAACTCCCACTTTAGGTGACAATTAGGGGTACTTCCCTAACTTATTTGAAGATGAAGTAAAAAGAGAAAAGATAGGTAATTGAATCAGCTTTCATAATATATAGAATTTATGCAGAGAAAATGTGTGCAAATGATTATAAAATTAGTTTCCGTGAAAGTGGGTTTTCAAATTTTCAACACATCTTAACATATATGTTTGTGCGGGTGCAGCAATATATGAGGTAAATGATGTCCATTTGGGATAAAATCTTGCATACATATAAAGGACATATGGGCCTAGTGCAACACTGTTTATTCGGAATTTTTTATGAATTACTTTTTTTATTAGTAATTATTGAAGTCAGAAAAGCTTGAAATTAAAACCTTATGTGTGGGTGCAACACTTTAGGGGAAAAAATTAATGAAATACTTGATTTCTTAATATAAGATCACAGAGCTTGATCTCGTCTAGTGCACCATATAGTTTTTATGGGAAATGGTGATGGAAATCAAAAGTTATATAATAAACAATCGATGTATGTATTTTCGAAAACAAACGTGTGTCATTTAGAAAAATAATTATAAATAAATAAAACATAGTTTTGAAGGAAAAAATTATATATTCAGAATCGTCATTTCGTACTCTACAACCTCGTACATTTTCATAAAAAAATATTGTGTATGTCATATCAAAACACGGGATCTAATCTGAGCATATTGATATAGTTCTAAAAGACAAGCAATAGCCCTGGTTGATTTGTCCTAACCAATAGGTTCGGTATTCTGAAGCTGCTTCCAAACCTAATGCCAAACCTTAATCCCGCCAATTATTTAAATTTTCAAATAACGCATATGCGATATAGCTTATCCATATCGCATATGCGATATAACGCATATGCGATATGGATAATCTATATCGCATATGCGTTATGGATTAGTCATATCGCATATGCGTTATAACGCATATGCGATACATAGAATTACATTCAAAGTTAAATTATGTGGTATGGCTTCTAGATTTACATTCAGAGCTAATTTATGCTAAATTTAAACTAATTTATTTTTGTCCTAACGCATCATTGTTCACCACCCTCATCCTCATCATCATCATCATCACCCTCATCCTCATCTTCATCATCATCATCACCACCCTCATCCTCATCATCATCATCATCACCCTCATCCTCATCTTCATCATCATCATCATATAGTCATCCTCCTCCTCCTCCTCCTCATCATCATCATTGTTCATCATCATCGTCATCAGCATCACCCTCATCAGCTTCATCGTCATCATCATCACCCTCATCCTCATCTTCATCATCATCATCATCACCCTCATCCTCATCAGCATCGTCATGGTCATCATCGTCATCGTCATCATCATCAGATGTCATCGTGCCCTCATCCTCATCCTCCTCCTCCTCATCATCATCCTCATCCTCCTCCTCATCATCATCAACATCACCCTCATCCTCATCAACTTCATCATGGTCATCATCGGCATCATCCTCATCCTCATCCTCATCATCATCATCGTCAACCTCATCCTCAT
>LPNX011004577.1:75190-108861 GCA_001517045.1 Pseudotsuga menziesii | reverse complement strand
AAACTCCGCGGATAACCATTTCAATGCCAATCATTCATTAGTAAGCACAACTTAAAAATATTTGATAACCATTTCAATGCCCATCATTTATGTGAAGTAACCACAACTAAAAATATTCTTACTTATATTGATGAATCTTGTCAATAAAATTAAATCATGATTGAAAACAATAATGGCACTTTCAAACAAAGGTATTGAAATGGTGACACTGAGATGTGAAAAGTTTTGAATGTTTATAGTTAACTCAAAATAGTTAAATGGTAAGTAAGTGTATATTATCTAGTGATGAAGTTAATTTAAAATACTTAAATTTTCAAGTAAATTTATATTATCTTTGATGATGATTAAATAAGGTGGTGTATTTTGAATTAAGTATTATTATTATATTATTTCTTTGTAAATATTTAATTTTTTATTTATATTTATGTATATATTTGGATTTTTTCTTCACAATACATAAATATAATATGAAGAGTTATTAACCAAGTATATATATATATATGATGTAGCTTGAGTGATTGGGAGGAATGATTGTTGGTCAATCCACTCAAGTTCAGTTCTTGCAAGTGATAGGATGCTCTTGTTAAGACCCTATATAATGGTTTGACTAGACACAAAACTCAATATTAAAGTGTAATGTATCTCAAAATCATTTCTTAATCCTCATACTCACAAAAAAAATACAGTTTTAACATATTGATATCTAAGCTACCGCTCTCTCTTCGCCTTTATTCTTCGACCCGAAAATAACTTGTATTAAACTCAAATTCAAACTAGTCCACTAAGAAGGACTTAACCACCTTGCGAGAATTGATTCACATCTCGATCTAGAAGCCAAAGAAACTCTCACAATTTGCTCTAGTTCGCAAAACAAGAACAAATTAACTGAAAATACTGAAATTGCATTCACACATGAATTCAATAGTGGATATTATTAACACTTCCTAACATGTAAATATGTTTAGAACAAATATATATTACATTTGGGAAAAATCGTGAGGTTTAAGAAGCCATTTGGAAGTGTACATTTTTCATCACTAGATTTGACCTCCATCCCCCCTAGGTGGCCCAATTAGCTCTCAAATCACCCCAAACGGTCATGAAATGTGGTGGGAATGTGGGTGTGGCATGCTATAGCATAAATGAGTCTATGACAGGTGTGGGTGAGTAAACAGAGGTGTGGGAGAGGCTCAAGGTGAACAAGAAATGCACAAAAGGGGTCGAAATTGTCTAAAAACATCACTAGTGCCCCTAGTCAAACCAAACTCCTAAAAAATAGGAAGGGAACAACTCCAAGAGACCAAGGGTCATTAATGAGGGAGAACATGGTCTAGGTTGAACAAGATAGAAAGCTGGTGTGTGTGTGTGAATGGGACATCATAACCAGTTAACTTGCTATACCACTTTCCCTAAGTCTAAACCATAGATATCAATGCATAAAATCAAATGAAGTAGTATAAGGTATAAACTATGGTAGTAAGGAAGGAATCCCCTCTAACCCCCCCCCCCCCTCTTAAGTTTGTCTTAGTAAAGCTTATCCAAAAATATCATGGAGGCCTTGGCAACAAAGGCTCAAGTCACCTCATACAACGAAATTTTTTATTTGTCCATGAAAACAAGGAAAGGAGGAAAACCACATGGGAACAAAAAATCTCCTAAAAATTTGACATGGAGCCAAAAATCTGAAGGTGAATGGTAGCCATCACCATGCATCACTAACCCCAAGCAATGATATAATGTAAGTGAAGGTATTCTCTGCGAAAAACTTAGTGAAAATATCACCAATTTTCTTAGTAAAGGGGCAATACTGCGAGGCTATCACCCAATCATGCACCAAGCTCTGGATGTAGCGCATGTGGATCTCAATGTGTTTTGTC
Organism: Pseudotsuga menziesii; assembly: GCA_001517045.1. NCBI lineage: Eukaryota > Viridiplantae > Streptophyta > Pinopsida > Pinales > Pinaceae > Pseudotsuga > Pseudotsuga menziesii. Next base: position 106,984 of record LPNX011004577.1, on the reverse strand, counting down.
CTATGTCTCTATACTAGATCTGTGGAAATATTGATTGTAGTTTGATTGTCATACCAAATTACAGTGGGTGAATCAAATGCAAAATCAAGTTCTCTAAGAATTCCTTACAACCACACACATTGTGTAGCTGCATTCAATGCTCCTTTGTACTTGGCCTCAGCTGAAGAAAGAGAAATAGTGTGTTGTTTCTTTCTTTACCGGCATATGGGACCATTGGAAAGCATGAAGACATGACCTGAAGTCGACTTCCTATCATTGGGATCGCTAGCTCTATTAGAATAAAAAAATCCAACTAGTTCTAGTGGAAAACTAGCAGCATAGTTTATCCCAAAGTTCCTGGTGCCTTGTACATATTGAAGGATCCTCTTGGCTTCCTTCCAATGGATCTCATGAGGTTGTTGCATATATCTAGCTACAACACCTACAACATATGCTAAATCAGGTATAGAATGAGTAAGATACAACAAACTCCCGACTAGCTACATGTACAATGAGAAATCCACCAATGGAGAGTCACCAACTTCACCTAGTTTGAGACCACAAAGGGATGGGAACTTGGATGCCTTACATTCATCCATTTTAAACTTCATTAAAATTTCCACAGCATACTTTTGTTGGCTGGCCTTAATACCTGCTTCATATTGAATAATTTCCAAACCAAGAAATTGTTTCAACAAGCCTAGATCGGTCATTGAAAATTCACTATGCAAATATGCTTTAATTGACCCAATTTATTTGGTGTAGCTACCTGTATTCAAAATTTCATAAACATACAATACTATGACTTGCAATACATCACCAATATACTGCAAATAAACATTAGGATTAGACTTGCATCTAACAAAGCAAAGTGAAAGTAGAAATTTGTCCATCTTGGCATACCAAGCCCTTGGGGCTTGCTGAGGCCATAAAGTGACTTCTTTAACCTGCATACAAGGGAAGGATTATCTTGCAAACCTTCTGGTTGCTTAATATATATCTTTTCATGTTACTCACCATGAAGAAATTCACTTTTGACTTCCATGTGGTGAACCTCCCAATGCTTGCTTGCAGCAATGGCTAAAACTAGCCTAATAGAGTCCATCTTTGCAACCGGTGCAAATGTCTATGTATAGTCCAATCCTTGGACTTGAGAGAAGCCTTTGGAAACTAATATAACATTATATTTTATATCAGACCCATCAGCAGCAACTTTGGTCATATAGAACCATTTGCATTGCTCAATATTCCTCTTGGGAGGAAAAGGAACCAATTCCCAAGTTTCATTTTCTAGTAGAGAGTTGAACTATTCTTGTATGGTTGTTTTCTATATTGGGTAAATTGATACTTCCTGATATGATTGTGGATAAGATCCAATCATCATGTAGAAATGATCAGCAAGAGAAAATTTACTTGCAAAAGAACCATTGTGAAATTGTGATCTAGTCTTTCTAGGATCTAGAGGATTGTCTGCTAAATCCCCAGCTGCTTCTATGGTTTTCTCTAACCACTTGGCCCATGAGGGTGATTCATTTTCAGAAACATCATCTTCAACCATCTCAAAATTATAAATATTATAAATATCAGAAATGGTATCATCACTTACATCATCTTGGTGTTGAGGAGAAGAGCATTCCCCCTATGCTAGTTCAAAATATGGAATAATTTCTTCTTCGAATTGCACACTTATTTCTATGAAAGTATTTTGTGTTGAAGGATCAAATATATTATATCCATTTTGGTGTAGGTGGGATAGACCTCAACCAACCCCAACCAACACTTCCAGGATCTTCAGGCTTTTACACTTTTAGTAGGACTTCTGAATTTGGCCTAATGGCCAAAATATCCTCTAAAACTGCCTCCCTGCAAATTTCCTTAGCAATCGTCGTCCTGAGACTCTATTTCTGCAACAGAGTTTCTGACATCGGGTTACGAGATGCGGGATCTCAAAATACCGAAAGTCGTGCCCTGCAACTTTCGTCCCAAAACGACCTTCCCGAAATTGGGTTTTGGGATGTGGGATGTGGGATGCCAATTTCCCAAAGTTTCTCCCCCTAAAGTTCCTTCCCGAAATTATTTCCCCCTAGTTCTCCTAGCCATTATATATTTTTGGCCTTCGCTCCGACCGTCGATCTTCTTTTTCGTACGGACTTCTAAGATCATTGCGGATCTATTAACTTCCTCACAACTTCCATAGTTGGATTCTTTTAAACCATCAGATCTTGATCTGTGGACTCAATTTGAAAAACTTGTTAAGGAAGAAACATGTAGATTGCGCCGATTGATCATGAAATTGATCAATACAGCCTGCAATCATCCCAATTCTTTAGCCTAACACTCGTATGCATTCATCTACATTCTACTTCAACTATTCAAGCAAGAAATTGATGCATGAGTACAATAGTTTCTCATAAATACACAAATGTTCATGAAAATGCAAAATCCGGCTTTGCACAGATACACATTTCAACAAAACACATGCATAAAGGATAACAACCCTGTAAACACACGGTTAATCCTTCTATTAAGAAACAAAGTAAAAATGCACATAGCTTGGATCTCTTTCCTTCCGATTCTTCAAAATATTTACAAGTAGGAATCAGACACAAGTCTGTCCTCTCTATGCAAATTTGAAATTCTAATGCTGAAGAGCAGAACCTACTCTACATCTCTAAACTGTCTATTTAAGCTAATATACAACCGCCTCAACTGAGTGGTCCTACAACTGAAAACAAACGAACTCCCAAGCATGATGGAACATCTTTGTTAGAATCAAATAAGCATGTGGTTTGATCTCCACGCAGGGAGTCATGATGCGCAACCACTGCTATGGTACCAACAGAGAATGAATCATCACAAAAATAGTTATGAAATATGCCACGGCATGTGGCCAACTCATCACATTGTTGGCATGCCACGATGCTCCTACATCAGACTCACAAGGTAGACAAATTATGAACCCCTTTTCATTAGATCAACTACAGTGAAACCCTTGGCTTCCAACTCTGCAGCACTCATCTAGGTAGAATCCTCTATTGGTCTCTTCTTCCATTTGACCAAATACTCCATATAGTCCTTCCTCCTTGTACTCTTCGTCACTCTAGTGTCCATAATGGCCTCAGCTTCCAATGTTGTGCCACCAGCATCTGCCCCACCCATTGTAAGTCTTCAGTAGGATCTTGATCTTCTGCAAAGGTTCCAGTATCACCTACTACACAAGGATATATATCTGCTACATTAGAGATTAGTGAAATACCCACTCTTGTAGGAATTTCTAATTCATAAGCATTTGTTGAGAAATTCCTGAGTATTCTGTAGGGTCCAATCTTCTTCATCTTTAGCTTGTTATACTCTCCTTTAGGAAATCTGTCTCTCCTCAAATATGCTAAGACCAAATCTTCTACTTCATAGTTATTTTCTCTTCTTTTGGAATCTACTCTGCCCTTGTAACTGGTGTTACTCTGCTGTAACCTTCCTTTCACTTGCTCCTGCAGTTCACTAATTCTTGTAGAAAAATCTTCTCCATCAGCACTTCGTTTCTCCAATTGACCTAAGTCACGAAGTTCACACACTCCTCTTGGATGCATTCCATACAAAATTTGAAATGGACTCATCCATATACTCATTTTTGGTGAATCATTATAGGAAAACTTAGCTTGAGCTAATACTCTATCCCACTACTTAAGACTTTCCCCAATCAAACTCCTCAACATGTTTCCCAGACTCCTATTGACTACTTTGGTCTATCCATTAGACTATGGGTGATATGCTAAACTGAAGTTAAGTATGGTACCCAACTTCTTCCACAAGGTTCTCCAAAAATGACCTATGAAATTCACATCTTTGTCTAATACAATGCTTCTAGCTAAACCATGTAGCTTCACAACTTCATCAAAGAATAAGTTAGCAATGTGTGTGGCATCACTAGTCTTGTAACATGGAATGAAATGTGCCATCTTAGTGAATCTATCCACAACAAAAAGTATAGAATCATGTCCCCTCTAAGTTCTTGGTAAACCCAGAATGAAATCCATACTCACATAATCCCAAGGCCTAGTTGGAATAGGCAATGGCGTATACAATCCTCTATTTTGGCTTCTCCCCTTAGCATGCTAGCATACTCTGTATATGCTTACAAAATTCTCAACTTCAGACCTCATCCTTGGCCAAAAATAGAAATGACCCAACTATCTGAAGGTTTTATCACTTCCAAAGTGACCTGCCATAGGTCTCCATTATGTTTCTCATGTATCAATTTATCTCTCATAGAACACCTTGGTACACACAGTTTACTATTTTTAAAGAGTAAACCATCTTGAAGTGTATACTCCATGCATGTCTCTCTGTACAACTCCATTGGATTCTTACAAGCCCTGTAAGCTTCCTGGAAATCAATGTCAGCTTCATACAAATCCCTCAAATGCTCAAACCCTGAGACTTGGATCTAATTTTCATGCATAATCAACAGTATTGTACTCAAAGCATCAGCTACTCTATTTGATTGTCCACTTATGTGCTTCAACACAAAGGTAAATCTTTGCAAGAACTCAACCCAATTGACATGTTTTAGGTTCAACTTGGGTTTCTGCATAATGTACTGTAATGCATGGTTGTCAGAATACAACACAAATTATTTGAGCATCAAGTAGTGCCTCCAATGCTTCATTTCTTGAACAATAGCATAAAACTCCTTGTCATAATATGAATACTTTTGCTTTCCATCATTCAACTTATCACTAAAATACACTATAGGCCTATCGTCCTCACTGAGTACAACCCCGATTTCTACTCCACTAGTATCACAATTCACTTGGAAAGGGTGCTTGAAGTCTGGTAACTTCAATTCTGGTTGTTCAGTGATCTTCTTCTTCAAGAACTGAAAGCTCTTTTCAGCCTTTGTTTTCCATTGAAATGGTTGTCTATCCTTATTAATTGTTTCAACGATAGGTGCAAAAATACCACTAAAATTCTTTATAAATTTCCTATAGAAACTTGCCAATCCATGAAATATTCTTAACTAAAATATGTTCCTAGGTGAAGGCCAATCAATGAGTGCTTGCACCTTTTCTGGATCCATCTTCAACCCTTCTCTGGAGATAACAAATCTCAAATACACTAGCTCTATCTTCATCAATGTGCACTTCTTCACATTTATCAACAATTTTTCCTATTGTAGCCTCTCTAAAACATAACTTAGATACTTTAGATGCTCTTCTTCTGTTTGGATGAAAACCAAAATGTCATCAAGGTAAAATATCACAAAATTACCTATGAAATCTCTCAATACTTCATTCATCAATCTCATAAAATTTCTTGGTTCGTTGGACAATCCAAATGGCATGACAAACCACTCATACAACCCATCATTTGTCTTGAAGGTTGTCTTCCACTCATCTCCTTCTCTGATCCTGAGCTAATGATATCCACTCTTCAAATCCAGTTTTTAAAAGCATGTTTCCCCACTTAGGCAATCCATCATGTCATCCATCCTTGGTAATGAAAATCTATATCTGATAGTGATCTTATTAATTTCTCTAGAGTCAGTACACATCCTCCACTCTCCATCCTTCTTTGGTGTCGGTACTGCTAGTACTGCACATGGACTTGGACTCTTCTAAACCAATCCCTTGTCCAACAATCATTGGACCTGCTTCCTCAATTCTTCATTCTCTTGAGGTGTCAATCTATATGATGCCTTGTTTTCTAAACTGGCTCCTGGAATAAAATCAATTTGATGACTTATATCCCTCTTGGTGGTAATTCATTAGCTAAATCATCCACCACAATGTCACTAAAATCACTCAGCATCTCCCAAACCTCCTCAGGTAGATCTGCCACACTGGTCTTCATCATCACCACTCTTGGCTTACATACCACAACACAGTTCAACTCTTCTTCCTCAACCTGCTACAAATATTCCTTTCCTGACAACATTAGAACTTTAGGTGATGGTTGTCTTGCTGTACTACCTTCTTGCAAAGTGTGTAGTACATGTGTTATCCCATTCTGCTCGAAACTATGGTAGTTACTCCTACCATCATGAGTTACTTTGTTATCAAATTGCCACGGTCTGCCTAACAGTATATGACAAACATCCATGGTCATCACATCACACAGAATCTTGTCCTTATATGGACCTATTTGGAAATCAGCTATACACTGCTCACTACCCAGGATTTGATGTCCTTTATGTAACCAAGATACTTTGTATGGAACAGGATGCTTGGTGTCACGTGCCCCAAATTACAAAAACATTTTATGTTTTAAGAGACATTATGTTATAATTTTATGATAAATTTTGTAATTAATGACCAAGTGGGGTCAAGGATAATTGCATGTAATTGTTGAATATTTTATTAATTAATAAATGAAAGATTAGAAAAGAGCTTAAGGAGGCTGTTAAATGAGTGTTTTACTGGTCACTTGGTGGAATGGGTTAGGTTGAGAGTAGATTGACACTTGGCAGCATCCTCAAACTACTTCTAGTCATTGCAGGAGGAAAATTCCCTATTTTTGTGGTCATGTTCCCCAAGAAAGTGGAACAAGAGAAAGTGGCTCATTAAGTGAAAATTGACCCAAAATACCAAGGCATGCTAATAAAACTTCCCATTGAATTCAGTTGAGGCTACTCATTCTTTACTTGTGAAAATTCTAAGTGAATTTAGTGCACAAGAAAATTCGATGGAGGGGACTAACAGAATTTTCTTTGAGTGAAAAGTACTGAAGTTCTGAACTAGTGCAACCAATTTAAGACGAGTTCATACTACTACAAGCAAAATAGATTACAGTTGAATACTCAATAGAGTTGCAGAGGTTTACTAAACTAGTCTTTCACCCAGTGCTTCAACCAGATGGACGAGAAATAGGCTCGGGGGTCTTGAGACTTGTTGTTCAGCTATCTCTAGTAGTTGGTTGGGAGGAACAAACTCCTTAAGTTGTTGTCTCCTCTGCTACATTTCTAGGTTCTACATTATCTTTCTAATTTCTCTATGCATACTTAGGATCAAGAAGGAATGAATTTAGGAAATTATATGTTATGTTTTTTGTTCCTCTGTTATTAGAATTATTGAATGAAATCTTTTACTGTGAAAATATAGACAAATTATGGATTAGATATGGATTATGATAAATGATTAGAGTAACTTCAAATTTTATTGATGAATAAAGTACCTAACTGTATTTTTCCACACCTTCAAGAAGGTAGTACTCTAGTACAGTAGGTTAGATTAGAATCTGATGGTTAAATCAAATGAAGAATGTAGGTTTAAGTTTATTACTTTTTACAGATTATTTGTAAGAATGTTGAGGAGTTCCTTAGTTAGAATGCACCTATTAAAGACACTAGACATGAACTATTTCAAGGAAAAGATATATACACAGTTTGTGCTCTTATTTACATAGTAAATAGATTATTTGCTATAAGCCTAATTATTATAAATATACATAGTAATTAAAAACATTATAAGAACAAAAAAATAAATTAGCAGGAATAACTTAAAGAAAATAGTAAAATGAGGCTACTAATCACTTGGATAATTTCAATTACTAATCTAAGTAAGAATAAACTTTAAACATAATTATCTATTTTTATAAATACACATATTTAAATAAACTCTTCATAGGAACATTATTTAAAATTGTTTGACAAATATAAACTAAGACAATTTAAGTAAAGACCCTTTAAACATTCCAACCAAAGAACACAGTAAAAACTCAGGTTGTATTAATCAACCCTACTTTTAATTATTTTCTGAATAATTGTTTTTACTGATAGATAAAAATTTAGACTTTGTTTTAAACCAATATTATGAACTTTTCCCTCTATTAAACAAAATAAAAAAATTGCAAACTTAACCTTAATAAAACCTCTTTTAAGTTCTTTAACCATTCTTTCATCAACACAAGTATTGTAGCAGTAAAAATATACTTACTAAAATTGAAATTCTTAAACATTACAAGAAAACCCCAAAGTGTGTCATCGACCTGATAAAAACCATAATTCGTGGTCGAATACGGGAATATCTAACACAACAAGCCTTTAAAACTTAAATAGAATATAAATATCTTTAAAAACCCTAACTTAATTTATAATTAAAAACCACTGCAGTTGCCATTCAAGTTATGGCCTAATGGCCTATTTACAACAGAAGTCATGGCTTAAAAGCCCGTCAAAAAAAAAATATCCTGTAAATCAAGCTACGATCGTGAAGGCCTCATAATAATTTCATCAAAATACGGCCGCAAGGGCTTCATATTTTTATCCTCAAAACATTTCAGTCTCGACCACATGGACTTTCTAAACAAACAAAAAATCTGACAACCAAAACTGAAGTCGTGTCTCGGTGGGACTCTAAAAACCAAACTCCTTACAACCATTGCAGGAGAAACCTTAGGCAAAACCGAGGCTTACCAAGATGAACGTCAATGTGGAGCCCTTTCATGGTTTTTGCAGTGTCTTCTAACTCACCACAGCCATCTTCGGAAGTCTACACAAAAAAAATGGGTATTAAACATTATTTTAAAAAAGAGGCAAAAACAAAAAATCTTGAAAATAATGCAGAAGAATTTAAACTTAAATACATACATTACATGGATAGTTTTGACCTCAGGCACATAGAAGGTGGCATAAACAAAACCCTAGCCACAATATGGGTATGCCGAGCAAATAAGAGGAGCCACCGTCCAGAAAGCCTCGACGAGATTGAGCAAGTCAAAGCAAAGGCCACTCCACGATGAACTAGGATTCGAACCCACATAGTAACTTTGATAGAGTTCACAACTGAACCAAAGCTCGAAGGAAATCCCACACAGAAGCATAGTAATGGCAATGAATACCTCACACACAGAAGAAGTGTAATGGTCAGAAGGTCTATACAAGCAGAGAGAAGGAATGGCATCAAGGCTCATGCGGCCATGAGTCTACGGCCCTCTCCATTTCAGTAGTAAAATATAGGTTAAATGTGGTATTTTAGGTTTTGGGAGAGTTAGATAGTGAAACTCCAAGTCAAAAACCCTAACCTTTAAGCATCGATCACGTGGAAGTTTAATATGTTTTGGAGTTGTGGATCTAACTCTATAGTTTCGAGAGAGTCTTGGAGCAGCCTACAAGTATTAAGCATTTACATAAAAACTTGGTTATAAACCCTTTTCAACGATAGAATAATACCTCTATATTATAAGATGCAAGTTGTAATATTAAAGGAAAATGATATTGGTGGTAGTCTTCGCATAAACTAGGGTTTACAACTATGTATTATGCATCATGTAAATGGGTAATAACTTATGCAAAAGAATTCTTTAACCAACGAGGAGATGACTATTGGTGAATTAGCAAGGACAATTCCCAAGATCAACGTGGCACTAGAAAACAGGTAGGAGGATTATCAAACTTCCATGGTGGAAGTAGAAGGTAAGCTGAATCAAACACCTATTTCTATCTTAATTGACCCAGGGGATAAATCAAGTTATATTTCTCTTGATTTAGTAGAAAAATGCAAGTTATCAGTAGAATTTTTTTCAAATTCATGGTTAGTTTAACTAGCTACTGGAGCAAAAAGAAAAGTGATTAGTTTTGTAAAAGATTGTACTGTAAGAATGGATCAGTTTGAAATCTTTGTGAAGCTTAATGTACTTCATTTAGGATATTATGACATGTTAATTGGTATGTACTGGTTAAAACAACATAGATTAGTTTTCAACTGTTTCGATAAAACTTTTACATGTGTAAATAATGAAGGAGAAACATTAACCGTAACAAGAATCCCTGGGAAACAACTATCAGACGAATCTCTGCTTCGCAATTAAAGAGAGTTGTTCAGAAGGGTTGTAAATCCTTTGCTGTAACTGTAATTAATGAAGAAAATACCAATAACAAATATAAACTAAAACTGGAAGATATTCCAACCCTGAGGGGGTATTCAGATGTATTTTCGAAAAAAAAATTGGGACTGCCTCCGAAAAGGGAGCTAGACTTCACTATTGAGTTGGTACGTGGTGCAGTGCCCAGCTCAAAATCCCCTTATCAGATGTATGTATTGGAACTAAATGAATTAAAATCACAGTTAAATGAACTTATTGATAAGAAGTATATAAGACCCAGCGTGTCTCCTTGGGGAGCACCCATTATTTTCGTTAAAAAGAAGGACAGTACTCTACGCCTATGCATTGATTACCATCATCTTAATAAAATGACCATTAAGAATAGATATTAATTTCCCCGCATAGATGATCTGTTTGATCAGCTGCATGGACAAACTGTATTTTCAAATATTGATTTACGATTTGGTTATCACCAGTTCCAGATCAAAGATGAAGACATTTTTAAAACAACTTTTAGGACCAGATATGGTCACTATGAGTTTGTTGTTATGCCATTTGGGATTAGTAATGCCCCAGTTGTCTTCATGTATCTAATGAATAATGTATATCATAAGCACCTTGATAAATTTGTGGTATTATTCTTGACGAAATCCTAATTTATTCTAAGTCTAAAGAAAAACACGAGGAGCACTTAAAAATTGTTTTACAAGAATTGCAAGAACATTACCGTTATGCTAAATTTAGTAAGTGCGATTTATTTAAGGATAAAATATAGTACTTGGGCCATGTAGTAACTAAAGAAGGGAACTCAGTTGATCCATAAAATATAAAAGCAATTGAGGAATGGCCAGTCCCAAAGGACATGAATGACGTACGGTCATTCATGGGGATTACTGGCTACTATTGAAGATTCATTGAAGGGTTCTCAAGAATTGCATATCCCATAACTTCTTTACAGAAGAAAGGGAAGACATTTGAGTGGAATCAAAAGTGTGAAGAAAGTTTTAAAAAGTTAAAAACATTACTAACTACTGCACCAATCTTAAGAATTGTTGATCCTAATAAAGACTTTATAGTATGCACTGACGCATGCAACGATGGTCTAGGTGGAGTTTTAACTCAAGAAGGAAACGCAATTGCATATGAGTCTAGGAAGCTTAAGATTCATGAGAAAAACTACGTAACCTACGATTTAGAGTTGGCTATCATCATACATGCTCTGAAGATGTGGCGCCATCACTTAATCGAAATACAATTTATGTTAATGACATATAATAAAGGATTAAAATATTTGTTGGATCAACCCAACTTAAACGCAAGGAAAGCTAGGTGGCTAGCTTTCCTTAGCGAGTATGATTTTGAAATCCAATATATTAAGGGAAAAGAAAATAAGGTTATTGATGCTTTAAGTAGAAATGCAAAACTAAATTTTGTAGCAGCAATCAGTAGTTATAAAATAGATTTAGAAGAACAGTTAGAGGAAGGAGTAAAATTGGATGAAAATTATCGGAAATCACAAGTAAAAGTAACAAAAAATTTAACTGAAAGTTTAAGTACAAAGTATAGTCTAAAAGAAAAAGGATTATTACTATATAAGGACAGGTTGTATATACCTAATGTACCTAAGATTAAGCTACTGATTTTAAATAAAATTCATAAGACTCCTTACTCACGACATCCTGGTTATCAAAAGACTATAACCATGTTACGTAAGGATTATTGTTGGCCAAACATGAAGAATGAATTGGCAGAATACATTGCCAAGTGTTTTGAATGTCAACAAGTTAAGACTGAACACCATCATCCAGCTGGTTTACTACATCCATTACCTATCCCTAGCTGGAAGTGGGAAATAAACAGTCTTGACTTTATTACAGGTCTACCTAGAAATCAGAATTTGAATGACTCAATAATGGTAGTTGTTGATAAACTTAGTAAAGCAGCTCATTTTATACCTGTAAAGACCACTTATAAGGCTGCTAATATTGCTGATATATTCGTGAAACAAATATTTCATTTACATGGGATACCAAAAGTTATAATTTCAAACAAAGACCCTAAGTTTACGGGAAATTTCTAGAAGTCCTTATTTAAAGGCCTGAATACTACTTTAAATTTCAGTACCTCTTTTCATCCCCAGACGGATGGACAGAATGAAAGGGTGAATCAAGTGTTGGAATATATGCTTAGAATGTACGTTAAGGAACAACCAGGTAAATGGGAAGATTACTTACACCTGGTAGAGTTTGCTTACAACAATCACTACCAAGCCTCAGCAAGATACAGTCCATTTGAAATTTTGTATGGTAGAAAGTGCAATACCCCCATCTCATGGAGTAACCCAGTAGACAGGTTAATATTAGGACCTGAACTACTAAAGGAGATGGAGTTAATTCTAAAACAAGTGCAAGAAAATTTAAAAGTTGCACAAGACAGACAGAAAAGTCAAGCAGATATTAAATGAACTCAGAAATAGTTCAAGGTGGGTGAACATGTCTTTATAAAGGTAAGGCATAAAAATAGTTCTTTGAAATTAGGAAGTTGTGCTAAGTTGGCACCTTGATATTGTGGACCTTTTGAGATACTCTCCAGAATGGGACAGGTGGTATATCAATTTTCTTTACCTCCAAATTTGAAGGTTCATAATGTTTTTCATATCTCTGTGTTAAAAAAATATGTACATGATGCTACTCATGTTATAAATTGGAATGATGTGTAGGTGGAACTCAAAGAATATTTTCTGGTGGAATCGGATTGTATCCTTGAAAGAACGGAGATATTTCTTCGGAATCATACCATTGGTTAGGTGAAGGTGCACTGGAAGCACCTTAGTCCAAAAGAAGCCACTTGGGAATTGGAGAGTCATATGCAGGTTGCATATCCAATTCTATTTCGGGGCAATTTTGAGGACGAAGAATAAATAACATCAAGGATGATGTTATATTTAAGGAAGTGTGTATGTCACACACCCCAAATTGCAAAAAAAAAAATGTTTTAAGAGACATTATGTTATAATTTTATTATAAAGTTTGTAATTAATGACCAAGTGGGGTCAAGGATAATTGGATGTAATTGCTGAATATTTTATTAATTAATATATGAAAGATGAGACAATAGCTTAAGGAGGTTGTTAAATGAGTGTTTTATTGCTCACTTGGTGGAATAGGATGGGTTGAGAGCAGATTGACACTTGGCAGCATCCTCAAACTACTTATAGCTATTGCAGGAGGCAACTTCCATATTTTGTGGTCATGTTCCCTCAGAAAGTGGAACAAGAGCAGGTGGATCATTAAGTGAAAACTGACCCAAAATACCTAGGCATGCTAATAAAAATTTCCATTGAATTTAGCTGAGGCTGCTCATTTTTTACTTGTGAAAATTCTGAGTGAATTTAGTGCACAACAAAATTCAATGGAAGGATTAGCAAAAGTTTATTTGAGTGAAAAGTGATGAAGTTATGAAATAGTGTAGCTAATTTTAGCCGATTTCATACTGCTACAAGTAGAACAGATTACTGCTAAATACTAGGTAGAGTTGCAGAGGTTTACTAAACTAGTTCTTTCATCGAGTGCTTCAACCAGGTGGACCAGTAGACAGGCTCGAGGGTCCTGAGACTTGTTGTTAAGATATCTCTAGAAGTTGGTTGGGAGGAGCAGGATCCTAAAGTTGTTGTCTCCTCTACTACATTTCCATGTTCTACATGTTCCTTCTAATTTCTCTATGCACACTTAGGATCAAGAAGGAATGAATTTAGGAAATAATATGTTATGTTTTCTGTTCCTTTGTTATTAGAATTATTGAATGAAATCTTTTACTGTGAAAAGATAGACAAATTATGGATTAGATATCGATTACAATAAATGATTAGAGTAACTTCAAATTTTACTGATGATTAAAATACCTAACTATATTTTTCCACACCTTCAAGAAGGTAGTACTCTAGTATAGTAGGTTAGATTAAATTCTGATAGATAATCAAATGAAGTATGCAAGAATGTGTTTATTTACCTTCTACAGATTTTATAGGGTTAATCAGAAGAAAGCTTTTCTATTTCAGAAATTTTCCTTAGACAGAGTACATTATCATAAAATTAAACAAAATTGTCTCCAAGAAAAATCTTAAAAAAAAATACACCATCTGTGCTCTTATTTACACAGTAAATAAATTATTTGCTATAAGCCTAATTATTATAAATATACATAGTAATGAAAAACATTATAAGAATAGAAAAATAAATAAGCAAGAATAACTTAAAGAAAGCAGTAAAATGAGGCTAGTAATCACTTGGATAATTTCAATTACTAATATAAGTAAGAATAAACTTTAAACACAATTATCTATTTTTATAAATACACATATTTAAATAAACTCTTCATAGGAACAGTATTTAAAACTATTTGACAAATATAAACTAAGACAATTTAAGTAAAGACCCTTTAAACATTCCAACCCAAGAACACAGTAAAAACTTGCCTTGTATTAATCAACCCTACTTTTAATTATTTTTTGAATAATTGTTTTTACTGACAGAGAAAAAATTAAACTCTGTTTTAAACCAATATTCTAAACTTTTCCCGCTGTTAAACAAAATCGAAAAGTGAAGACCTTAACCATAATAAAACCTATTTTAAGTTCTTTAACCATTCTTTCATCAACACAAGTATTGTAGTAGTAAAAATATACTTAAAAATTGAAATTCTTAAACATTACAAGAAAACCCGAAAGTTTGCCATCAACCTCATAAAAACCATAATTCATGGTCGAATACAGGAATATCTAACATAGCAAGCCTTTAAACCTTAAACATAATATAAATATATTTAAAAACCCTAACTTAATTTATAATTAAAAACCACTCCAGTTTCCATTCAAGTTACGGCCTAATGGCCTGTTTACAACAGAAGTCATGGCTTAAAATCTAGTCCAAATAATATATATCCTGTAAATCAAGCTACGACCGTGAAGGCCTCATAAGAATTTCATCAAACTACGGTCGCAAGGGATTCATATTTTTCTCATCAAAACATTTCAGTCTCGGCCACATGGCCTTTCTAAACAAACAAAAAATTTGACAACCAAAACTGAAGTCGCGTCTTGGTGGGACTGTAATAACCAAACTCCTTACAACCATTGCAGGAGAAACCTCAGGAAAAACCAAGGCTTACCAAGATGAAAGCCAACATGGATCCATTTCGTCGTGTTTTGCAGTGTCTTCTAACTTGCAACAACCATCTTCGAAAGTATGCACAAAATAAAAACTGGGTATTAAACTTTCATTTAAAAAAAAGGCAAAAACAGTAAATCTTGAAAACAATGCAGAAGAATTTAAACTTAAATACAAACATTACCAATATATATTTGACCTCATTCACGTAGAAGGTGGAATAACCAAAACCCTAGCTACAAGCTGGGTATGCTGAGAAAATAAGAGGAGCCACCGTTCAGAAAGCCTCAACGAGATTAAGCAGGTCAAATCTAAGGCCACGCCATGATGAACAAGGATTTGAACCCACATAGTAACTCCAACACAGTTCACAACTGAACCAAAGCTCGAAGGAAAGTCCACGCAGAAGCAAAGTAATGGCATTGGAGACCTCACACACAAAAGAAGTGTAATGCCCGGAAGGTCTATACATGCAGAGAGAAGGAATGGCATCAAGGCTCATACGGCCATGAGTCCGTGGCCCTCTCCATTTCAGTAGTAAAAGATAGGTTAAATGTGGGATTTTAGGGTTTAGGAGAGTTATATAGTGAACCTCCAAGTCCAAGACCCTAACCTTTAAGCATCGACCACGTGGATTTTAATACGTTTGGAGTTGTGGGTCTAACTCTATAGTTTCGAGAGAGTCTTGGAGAAGCCTGCAAGTATTAAGAATTTACATAAAAACTTGGTTATAAACCCTTTTCAATGATAGAATAATACCTCTGGATTATAAGTTGCAAGTTATAATCTTAAAGGAAAATGATATTGGTGGTAGTCTTCGCATAAACTAGGGTTTACAACTATGTATTATGCATCATGTAAATGGGTAATAACTTATGAAAAAGAATTCTTTAACCTTGTTAAAATTATAAATAACACCTTTTGATATACTATAGGACTTGTAAAAATACCTTATAGAAAACCTATGATAATATTTTGGTTAAAAACATTTATGTGTGTAATCTTGCAAGTATAGAAAGATTCATAGCTTGATTCTTAGTATAAGCAATAAAAATTAGTTTTGTTATAGGGTAATAATCTTTTTCACATCTCCTTGTCAGATGAAGGTCATGCGAAGGCTAGGTTGGATAGATTTTGTAGGAAATGATCTTTTCATTCTTTACAAAAAGAAGTAATACTATTGTTTAACGATATAATGTACTTATTATTGCATCTCTACCCGGTAAGTACTTAAAAAATTAGTAGACCGTCTTCTACACTAAATCTTTAGTTCCATGTATGAATGTCAATCATTATACGTTATGACTATACCTAGATTTAGGTTTTCCTAGTTTATTTATTATTTGAATATTGTTGAGACAAATACATATGAACTATCACTGGTAACAAGTAATAAGGTATCAAATGACCTAGCGTACACTTTTATCTTTCACTAGAATTGTATACAAGACCTAAACTGATAATAAATAGATGAAAAGTTGGATGAACAAGTTATAATTAAAGCGAGGTAGATGAACAACTGGATTTATGTTCAGATTCTGCAAATACTTATGCTTGAAAGAAATTAAATAAAAACATAAATATACAGTTTAACGATACCTCATTTATTTGGATTAAAGCTCTAAAATAAACAAATATACTAGCATTTTATTTTCTGCTAGTTGAGATAATAATCTCAATCCAAAAAAATGGTTACAAAACATCTTACCTGTAAAAGACCTGTAAAATAAGTATCACTTCACTGCATTAGCTAAAAATCTAAGTAAGCCTCGAACTTAACTGAAGTTCCTTCATTTTCATAAATAGTAAAACAAACTTTAGCACTTAGTAATTAAACAGATGTTTTAGTTCGTGTTGTTCCAAATCATAACCTGCTAAATCAAATCTTTAATAATGATTTATGAAAGCAAATATTTAAGTATGCAGATCTAGATTTTAATAAAGGATTTAGTTCTAGTTTAAACCTTATTATGTTAACTGTTAATAGTTAAATTTCCCTTAGAAGTGATGATTGTAGACATTTAATGTCATAGGAAAAATTTTAAATTTTTACGATTTTTTGGAGTATTACACTTGGTCTTCTATAAACTCAGCTTTTCCACAATCTTTATGGAAACAAGATTGTCAGTACTCCCACTATCAATCACCATCTTACAACACTTTCGTTGGAATTAACACATATTTATGAATAAAGAATTCCTTTGATCAGGCTTTGTTTTGTCCTTCTCAGGTTTCAACAAGACTTTATTCATCATCAATGACTCTCATGTCTCTAGGAAAAATTCCTCTACCATAGAATATTCTTGTTGTTTCTTGTTCTAAGCTACATAGGCTCCTATATATCCTATGTCTTATTTTCCTAACATTCAAATGACTTATTCCCCAACTGGTTGCATTTATAACATCTAACGACAGCTTCTCTTCCTCGTCCTCTACCTCTACCTCCTTGGTAAGGTCCTCTTCTACTAGAATCACTTCCTCTACCATGCTACTCTTGTTGGCTAGAGTTACTAGACTCTCCTCTCTGTGGCCCAAATCTTCCTCTTCCAGTTGCTTGCCCTCGTCCTCTATCTGAACCGCGACCTCTATTGAAGCTCTGCTTCCTTGTTATCTTTTCTTCAGCCCTTAAGGCACACTGATACGCCTCCTCCATCGTTATGGGAAATAACATGCTGATCTCTTCTTGGATATCCATCCTTAGACCATTCACATATCTAGCATCCTTCTCTACTGACTCTTCCACATATTCAACCCTTAGGTTTACTTTGTAGAACTCTTTAGTGTATTCTCTCACTAGTAACAATATTTTCCTAAGGTTTTGCATCTGTCTATACAGAATGAACTGGTAATATTTGGGAAAGAACTTAGCCCTAATATTTTCTACCATTCTATCCCAGCTTTTTATCAAGGGTTATTCTTCCTCCTCCTTTCTGTTTGCACACTATCCCACCACAAGGATGCATGCCCTTTAATCCTCGTCCCAACCAATCTGACTCTCTTGTCTTCTTCTACCTCATCATACTCAAAGTACTTATCCATCTCACTGATCCAGTCAATGAGATGATCCATGATGAGACTTCCATCGTAAATAGGCATCTCCGGTCTCGGCCTTGAAGTCTCTCCCAAAATAGATATGAAATATCTCAACTCTAGTGTTTCCTGCATAGGTGCAGCTTATTCTCTTTTCTCTTCAGCCTCAGGTTCACTTACATCCCCTGCTTCTGTGTCTCTTCATCTATCCATTTCCATGGCTTCTAGACATTCCCTTAACTCTCCCATTTTCTCTAGAACTTCTGCGTTCCCTCCTGGTCGACCTATGTCATGAAGTCTTTCTCTTCCAATGCGTGCAACCATATTCTCACACTAAGCCTTTGCAATAACAGTTATCTTTCACAGTGCTACAACTTACCTCATTAAGCCTCTTCTCGACCCTTGGTCTTTTGGAAATGCTGGTTCTCTATCGAGAACCTCTTGAGCACTCTTCTTTGTTCTGTCTAGGCTTCCACGACTATTATTCTCTCTCACACGAGCTTCTCCTTACTCCTTTAGAAATTAT
Organism: Pseudotsuga menziesii; assembly: GCA_001517045.1. Classification (NCBI taxonomy): domain Eukaryota; kingdom Viridiplantae; phylum Streptophyta; class Pinopsida; order Pinales; family Pinaceae; genus Pseudotsuga; species Pseudotsuga menziesii. The sequence goes on along the minus strand of LPNX011004577.1, from coordinate 88,465 downwards.
ACCCACAACCTCAACTATGGAATTTCTCAACAGAAAATCTCAACTTCCTGCCTATGATACCAAAATTGGTGTAGGTCGGATAGACCTCAGCCAACCCCAACTAGAACTTCCAGGATCTTTAGGCTCCTACACTTAGCAAGACTTCCAAATTTAGCCTACTGGTCAAATTTTGCTCTAAAACTGCCTCCCCACAACTTTCCTCTGCAATCGTTGTCCCGACACTCTGTTTCCGCAACAAATTTTTTGATGCTGGGTTACGGGATGTGGGATCTCAAAATACCCAAAGCCATGCCCCACAACTTTCTTCTTGAAACAGCCTTCCCGAAATCGGGTTTTGGGATGTAGGATGCGAGATGCCAACTTCCCAAAGTTCCTCCCCTGAAACTTTCTTCCCGGAGTTCTTTCCCCGCAATTCTCCTAGCCATTAGATATTTTCAGCCTTTGCTCCGACCATCGATCTTATTTTTCACGTGGACCTCTCAGATCACTATGATTCTGTTAAATTCCTTGCAAATTCCGTAGAGGGATTCTTCTAGACCATCAGATCTTGATCTATGGAATCAATCTCCACCATTCATCCTCTGCAAAAATGTGTTAAGGTAGAAACCTGCGGGTTGCACCGATTGAGCATGAAATTGATCAATCCAGTCTACAGTCATCCCAATTCTTTAGCCTAACACTCTTATGCATGCATCTACACTCTACTTCAACTATTCAAGCAAGAAATTGATGCGTGAATACAATAGTTTCTCATAAATACACAAATGTTCATGAAAACACTGAAGTCTGCTCTGCACAGATACACAGTTCAACAAATCACATGCATAAAGGATAACAACCCTATAAACACATGGTTAATGCTTCTATTAAGTAACAATGGAAAGATGCACACAACTTGGATCTCTCTCCTTCTGATTCTTCAAAATATTTACAAGTTGGAATCAGACATAGGTATGTCCTCTCTCTACAAATTAAGATTTCTAATGCTGAAGAAAAGAACCCGCGCTACATCTATAAATTGTCTATTTAAGGTAATCTACAACTGCCTCAACTGAGTGGTCCTGCAACTGAAAACAAATGAACTCTCAAGCATGATGAAACGTCTTTGTGAGAATCAAATAATCCTATGGTTTGATCTGCAAACACAAAGTCATGATATGCAGCCACTCCTACGGTACTAACAGACAATGACTCAGCACAAAAATAGTTACAAAAGATGCCACAACAGCTGACCAACTCATCACATTTTTGGCATGCCACGATACTTCTGCATGACCTTTGTATCTTTACCATTGTTAGGATTATTAATCCTCCCTTGTTCATACTGTTTATTAGATTATTTAGCCTAACTTAGGAACCTTAATTAATTAATTGGGTCCACTTGTCCTAATGGGGCCACACGTACCGGTCACTGGAGTGTGGGGAACACTGCTAGAGGTTAACTGCCACTTACTGCATTTGCATGCATCATTTGGGTGCCTCCTATACCAATCCCTACATTTTAGGAGCCACTGGGAGTCCTAACACCAACCTAATTCAGTTAGTTGGAGTTAGTACTAGTTAGTCTCAGTTAGCCCTCAGTTACTTTCATTTAGTTCACAATCAGTTAGCTAGCGCAAGCTTTGCATGGATAATGCATGGTTGCATGTTGAGTAGGTTCCTTCTCCCACCTACCACACTCATTAGCACTGAGTTAACTAGCTATCATTGATTGTTTGAGTTGTTGGAAATTTGGGAGTTGATCTGTTGGACTCCAACATTGATTGAGACACCATGAGTTAGATTGTAAGTTAGGTACAGTCATATCTAGTGGATAGCTTCGAATTGAATGTCATGCATTCAAATTATTTTCCTATGTAAACTATTGTAACACTGGATTTTATTATTGTGAATAATACTGTAAATTCTTGAGTAATACTTGCCTGATTCTTGTGTGTTTTGTTTTGTTCAATTTTTATATTCATTCTCCATTTACTGAAAACATTATTAGAAATATCTTCTTGAATATCTAAATGCATTCAAATTCTAATACGGTATCAGATTCTTCTCACGCAGGTTTCATGCTTATTTCTCCCCATTGAACATTAGAAGTAGTTGGGTTTCCATAGAAGTCCCCTATAAAAATTTGCTAGCTCTGGATTTATTCAGAGCATCGGAGAGGGCGTGACGGACCCTGAAAAAAATTTCATTTCGATAGGAAAAGCATGATTCTAACAGTTCAGATATTTTTAGTTTTGCAGTGATATTTTGCAGGTTCAACTTCATATGGATTCGATATTACCGGTTCCTCTTCTTACTCCATCCACAAGATATTCATAATGGAATTCGAAGATGATTGCATCTATGAAGAGACAAGGTCTCTATGGGATTTGGTAAAAAGTCTTATGAATATGATAAAGACTAGCTAAATGACGATGATAGAGCCTATGGAGCAATATGTGGGACTTTTTCTCGAAGCTTGCTTATATACCTTATTGAGTTTGCATAATACCCAAAGGATCTCTGGATAGAACTGGATAGAATATTTGGGAAGCACAATGAGGATTGTTATAGCAATATGGGGAGCACATTCAGAACCACAAGAGTTCTTTACTCAAAAGTATCATCCTCTACTCTGTTTGATGAAGTTGTTTAAGATGAAGAAGAAGCAGAATCTTCATCACACTCAATTCGAATTGAAGAAAGTCTGCTTGGAGTGACTCCTTCTCCTGCTGCTGCGGAAGCGTATGAGATATATGATATCTCATCTCCTCACATGGATGATCTAGAAGAATACATTTGAATATATGTTATTGAAGAAAATATATCCTTGCATTCTATACAAAAATTCTCCAGTGATTCTTCTATTATAAATTATGTGCATAGTTTACCGGTGATTGCTCCAGGAAAGGGAGAGCGATTTGATTTCTCTGTCTCTAATGATGTTGCTGGTGTGAAGATAAGTAATTATTTGGATATTTTGGAAATAATTTCATATTTTAGGAGTGATCCAAACACTCTCATTGATCTTGAGCTTCCAACAAATTCCTACATGATTGCATGCACCAATACTCAGGGTTTTGAAGAAGGGGAAAAATGTGCATCTACCATCTCGATGGAGCACACTCTTGGATCTGATATGGACTTTATTGGATCTGATATGATATTATTTGGTTCTGATATGATATTACTTGGTTCTAGGGTTCAATAGCTTCCAGTACCTCTTGTAGTTGTTCTCATCAATTTTGGTGTGAAGAAACAAGTACCAAAAATCTCTCTGAAAATTTCTACCGGGGGTTTGGTGTCAGTTTAATCTCATGAGTTTGCTGATATTATATTTTGTAAATATTTGAAAATTTTGCAAATAATTTTAGTTTGTAGGATTGAAGTGATCCATTCACTCTCATTGATCTTGAGCTTCCAAAAAATTTCTACACGATTGCATGCACCAATATTCAGAATTTTGAAGAAGGAGAAAATTGTGCATCTACCATCTCGGTGGAGAAAACTCTTGGATCTGATATGAACTTTATAGGATCTGATATGATATTATTTGACTATTATATGATATTAATTGGTTCAATATTTCAGGTTCGTGAGCCTTCACTACTTCTTGTAGCTATTCTCATCAATTTTGGTGTGAAGAAACAAGTACCACAAGTCTCCTTCAAAATTCTTGTTGGGGATTTGATTTCATTCAAAACTTTTGGATCTGCTATGGACTTGTTTGGATATGATATGATATTATTTAGATCTTATATGATATTACTTGGTTCAATATTTCAGGTTCATTATTATTTAGTACTGCTTGTAGTTGGTTTCATCAATTTAGGTGTGACAAATCAAGTACTGCAAGTCTCCTTCAAAATTGTTGCTGGGGATTTGATTTCACTTGACAGTTTTGGATCTGATATGAAACTTTTTGGATATGATTTATTTTCTGATCTGATAATATGTGTTTCAGGTTTTAAGATTCAATAGCTTTCAGTATTGCTTGTAACTGGTTTCATCAATTTTGGTGTGACAAATCAAGCACCGCAAGCCTCCTTCAATTTTGTTGTTGAGAATTCAATGTTAGTTCTCTCTTATGAGTTTTATGATATTATATTTTTTGAATTATTGTTTATTTATGAAGATATATCATATTATGGAGCTCAATCATTCGCTCTCCATAGTCCCAAGGATTCTCCACCTATCCATTTTATCACATGCTCATCTCCTCACAGAACTAGTAAAGTTGGAGACATTTTGCTTCTGCCTGGACACTTGCTCCTAACACTTGGGGATGATTTTGCCACTCATGGTTTTTTGTTCAAGGATGAAATATATCATATTATTGGGTGTTACTCACATGGTTTGAAAATTCAAGAACTTTTACTCTCTCATCAGTTGATTTTAGCTGCTCTACATGGGTCCAATTTTCACTGTGCAGTTGTTTATATTTCTGATTCAGTTGAGTGCATTGTTCTTATTCGAAAGAGGAAGATTACTCCAGACATAAGCACTTTGTTTGGATTAATGGGTTCACCTACACAGAACCAAGATACTGATGCTACATAGTGTTGCAAATAGTAGCAAAAATTTTCATAAGTTTTTTCAAAATTTGTATTCCTGCTTATTTTGAGGGGTTTTTTTCCCATGAAGTTTTCCCCTATTTCCTTGATTTTATTAAGAAGCATTCTATGTTTTAGTTTTTATTTGGGTGACCTATGGTCTTGTTACCAGGGCCCATAGTTGTCCAAGTTAGGATTTAGGGGGGGGTTTAGTATTAGTAATCCTCCCTTGACCATACTGTTTATTAGATTATTTATCCTAACTTAATAACCTTAATTAATTAATTGGGTCCACTAGTACCATTGGGTCCACTTGGCCTAATGGGGCCACATGTACCAGTTAGTGGAGTGTGTAGAAAACTGCTACTGGTTAAATGCCACTTACTGCATGTGCATGCATTAGTTTGGCCACCCCCTAGACGAATCCCTACATTTTAGGAGCCATTAGGAGTCCCGACACCAACCTACTTTAGTTAGTTGTAGTTAGTCTTAGTTAGCCCCCAGTTACTTTCAGTTAGTTCACAATCAGTTAGCTACTGCAATATTTACATGGATAATGCATGGCATACCTTTTCCCACCTACCACACTCAGTTGCACTGAGTTAACTAGATGTCACTAATTTTTTGAGTTCTTGGACATCTGGGAGTTGATCTGTTGGACTCCGACATTGATTGAGACACCATGAGTTAGATGGTCAGTTAGCTACAGTCAAATCCAGTGGATAGATTCGAATTGCATGTCATGAATTTGAATTATTTTCCTATGTAAACTATTGTAACAACGGATTTTATTATTTTGAATGATATTGTAAATTCCTTAGCAATACATGTATGTTTCCTGTGTTGTTTGTTTTGTTCAGTTTGTATCTTCATTCTCCATTTACTGCAAACATTATTAGAACTATCTCCTTGAAGATATAAATGGCATTCAAATTCTAATAACCATATCCCACCATGATGCACTCCTTGCTTTTTGGTTGCAAGTCCTTTCCCTTTTCCAAAGGAATCCTAGCCCAAGCCCTTGAGCCAAAAATTCTGAAATGTGAAATATTTGGCTTGTGACCAAACCAAGCCTCGTATGGTGTCTTTACATCCACTAATTAATGAAGAGCTATGCTCTAAATGTATGCACCAAAGTTAATGGCTTCACTCGATATCTTAGGATTCAAATACTTAGCTTCAATCATACAGTTAACCATCTCATTGAGCGCCATGTTCTTCCTCTCTAGCACACCATTTTGTTGTGGTGTGTAGGGGGCTGAGTGATGTATTTTGATGCCACATTCTTCACACAGGTGCTGCAAATTCTTGTTCACATACTCTTTACCATTATCAATATGAAGGATTTTGATCTTGTTCCCACATTGATTCTCAACCAGGTCCTTCCAAATCTTTAGATTCTCAAAGACTTCAGATTTGAGCTTGCAGAAATAGACCCAGCAGAACCTTAAGAAATCATCTATGAAAGTGAAAACATACCTTAATCCTCCATAGGAGGGTGTAGCTAGATGAATAATGAGATATGAATGCCCCAACCCAAGCACTTGTGTAGCTCTCCTTGATTTCCCTTTCTCATAGTTGTGCTCTGGATGTCTTCCCACCACACAACCAATGCATGCACAATTGGAGGTATTGATAGAAGGAAGCCCTTCCACCATGCCATCCTTATTCAATGACTAAAGGTATTTGTAGTTCATATGACCAAATTTATTATGCCACAACTTTTTGGTTTCATTGGCATGAGACAAGAGTGCTTTCCCTCTAGAGTTGGGAAAAAATATGAGAATTTGTACGTCCTATCTTGATGATCAGCATACCCCAATGCCACCACTTTGTTGGAGGATATTTCAGCTATCTCAACTTCATCTAGAGTAATTGTTACTCTCTTGGATTCTCTAGTGTGTGTCAATTGGTACACTGGTAGTAGGTTCACTTCCATTTCTGGTACAAATAGGACATTATTGAAATATCCATCTTCAAGACCTATCCTACCAATCCCCTTGGCCTGGATCTCTGAATCATCAACCATTCGAATAATTGTGCCACTGTCTGAATCCATGGATGTGAAGAAATATTTGATAGAGGTTATGTGCCTTGATGATCCTGAATCAATTATGAAGGATGAAGAATCTGAAGAGACTCCAACCGAAGCATGGAACCTCCACTACTACATTTCGATCCAAAATCCGATGGTTACTTCCGACGGCACGTGGATTTTTTCATTTAAACCTACCAAAAATCACCAAGATATTTTTTTTTTTGTAAATGTGGCCACACACGTCGGTTAAGCGATGGATATTGTCATAACCGTCGCTTAACCGACGGCACGTTGGTCAAAAAGGTCATCCAAAGAAAAGGAAAAAGTCTCATTCAAACAACCAAAGAGAAGGTAAAAGTCTCATAGCGTGGAACCGTCGCTTAACCGATGGCGCGTTAGTAAAAAAAAACCCAAAATAGAGCGCGCGGGAACCATCCATTTTCTCACTGCTTCTGTTCTTCTTCTTTTCATTTTGATATGCGCCAAACCTGCATCTACATCCCACAGCACTCTCCCAGTGGAACAAAGGGTCGTGTTCATGTTAAGTCTCCAGTCAGATCGAGATCTCCCATTCAGGCCAGGTCTCCTGTTCGAGTACGATCTCTCAAGCGAGTGACATCCCAAGGGTCTCCTTCTTGGTCGCCCTCTCCTCGCTCCAAGCGGATGAGACAAACTCAGGAAGGCAGGGAATTTGATAGGGTTAAGGATAGAGAATATGACAGAAGAAGCAATGAGGACCATGACAGAAGTAGGCATAGAGATAAAGACAAGGGCTCAAGTAGAGATGGAACAAGGGAGACAAGAGGGCAAGACAAGTACCTGGATCCCTCTTCAATGTTACAACACTCATGGTCAATATCTCCAAATGATCACAGACAGAGACGAAAACATGGTTCTCAATCACCACCTCATAGAAGTAGCGAGCATGGACCAAACAAGCCCAAAACTGCTAATGCTCGAGCTTATGATGAGGTATCTGGTATAAATACTCCTTTCTGTGCTTTAACTCTAAAACAAAGCAATGCTCACAGATAAGAACCATTGGTGTTTTCCTTTTTTTCATACAAAAGATAACTCTGCCAGCATTGGAGCCCAGCAAACCTCTAGCATGAATCTCAAAATTTCCACATCTGTTGCAGCATAATAGGTTGACCTACATATTTAAAGTTTTATTGGCTTAGTGACTTGGAAAATCACTGCATCTAGAAGATCTTACCACAGTATAAAGATCCTTGTAAAACTTACTCAGATTTGCCAGTCTTTGCTTTAAATTGCTCTTGCATATGTCGAATGACATCATCACTCTTCTCCAAAGACTTTTCTTCCCCTCTCTTGCGAATTACTAGATTAATTATACTATCTAAACCTAAAATCATGTTTCCATTAGTAGGTTGTTTACTTGGTAGAGTCAAAGTATCATCTTTCATCTTGATCTCATTTTTTACTATGCGATCATATAGGGATCCAAGGTAAACTTCTGGTAAATCTTTTCCATTGTCTATTCCTCGATTGTTTCGCATAAAATCAGCTTTTAACATCTGAAACGCCAGAGGTTGTAAAAACAAAAAAGGATTCAACTAAAGCTTTAGACCAAATAAGATTACAAATAATTTTTTGCAAAATTTTGATAAAAGTAGACTGACAAACCTTGTTTTTGACCATCGGATTGTGTGCATCTGTGTTGAGCAATATCACCGAATAAGCAAGCACATAAGCAGTGTTTGCACTTGTAAATGCTTTTGGGTTGCATTTGGAATAGCATTCAGCAAATTTTTCCATGATACGGTCAATTTTTTGTGCCTCTCCAGGTAATCTGAAGCCTTGTAAAAACAACCTGATTGCTTCATCAAATTCCATTCCTTCAAAGTTGAAAGAATCAACATATGCATGCATCACCCTCAGAGTAAAATCCTCCCTTTCTCCTAAATAATCCCCAATCATGGTTAAATCTAAGCCAGAAGTCTTTTTCAAGAATGTTGCTATATCCTCAGGAGAGTCCCCAACCTTTTTTGCATTGATAAGAAATTTGATACCCTTAGAACTATAAACAACAGAATAGAGACCAGACCAATTTAAACTCAGATCTTGAAGAAATTTGTGTTCTACAATACCCCAGTTATGAACCCCACTAACGTCAATCAGTTGCTAAAAGAGATTAGCCATTCCATGCTCTTCTGTGACTCCCTCATTCACATTTATAACACTTTGTACCACATGATATACCCATGATTCTAAATAGCCTGTTCCTGTGGGAAGCTGAAAAGTTCCTCCTTGTGTAATCTGTATTAACTTATTTATTATATTGAACATCAACCAGGATGGGAAGGTTGTAGAGTGGAGAATCATGTTCCGAATAATCAACATCAGTTTTGAAATTAGCAAAGACCAATAAACCTTCTGAAGTCTCTGTTTTGGGAGATGAACTGCATTACAGTCTTACAGTTTATGTTTTAAACCAAAAATAGAAAATCGATTTGAGATTTTTGTTGTGGAAAAGAGGCAAGTCGAGGGTTTCTCCTATCATTCATGCAACCCTGTCGAAAAGAGGCAAGTCGAGGGTTTCTCTACATCAACCACTGCTACTGCAACTTCTGTGGGCTTCCCATTATTTGGTGGTTCTATCTCCGAGACAAATGGTATGAATTCAGTTCCATTTTTGTTTTCTAGAAAGAGCAGTGCTGCATCTACTATTGCAAAGATAGATTCCAAATTGAGAAACCCTGAAACAATTCCACAGGTTGAACCATCATCTGTTATAGGTGAAGACCATTCATTTAAAAGCTCTTCTAGTGGTGCAAATTTCACAGTAAAATCCCAAAATGAACTAAAAACCAGTGCTGTCTCTCCTTCCCCATCATGAGAAGCTCTGGGTGCAGCAGAGAAGTGCTATCTATGAGATTTAGAATGGGAATGGGAGGGGTTTCTGCCCTTTGTCCGCAGAGGAGGGTAATTCTTCATCACGTGAACAATAGGAGAGGGCCGAAGAGGATAAGGCCGCAGGGGACAGAGCTCGCAGAGGAGAGGGCGGCAAAGGAGGGTTTGCAGAGGTCACACTGACGCTGACAAAATGCCCCAAATGGATCTGTTCTCGGGCATTCCACCATATCAGTTGCACTTGTAAGTAGATTCTCTTTAATAGATAAGTTAACCTCCTTGCTTGAGTTAATTTCTTTTACCAGGCTTTCCATGTTCTTCAACAAAAATAGATCACTATACATACATCTCTCTTCTATAGAGGGAATTAAATTATTGAACAGGATTCTACATTTATCATGTATACGCTCAAATAGCCTATCAAACTTTATGGTCATTATGACCTCAAGCAAACTATTGAAAACTTCTGCATCAACCTCAATTCCCCCTGTGTAAACCGGCATAGTAAGTGAAGCAGCAATAAAAGGAACACAATAGCTAAAGGAAAGTTATCAAGTAATCCTAGATCGCTGAACTTGCAGAAGAGGATTCTGTACAGCATATGGCCTCTGTAAGTGTTGCATCTGCAACGGCAGCAAATACAGGCCATGGTAACATTATTGGAGTAGACAAACTTCCTGAAGAAATGAATGAGATGAAGATTAAAGATGACAAGGAGATGGAAGCTAGTGTAGTGGATGGAAATGGTACAGAAACGGGCCATATTATAGTCACCACCATTGGTGGCAGGAATGGCCAACCTAAGTAAACCATAAGCTACATGGCAGAACGTGTGGTGGGAAATGGATCATTTGGAATTGTATTTCAGGCTAAATGCTTAGAGATAGGGGAGATTGTAGCAATTAAAAAGGTTCTGCAGGACAAACGATATAAGAACCATGAACTACAAACAATGCGTCTTCTGGATCATCCAAATATTGTCTCTCTAAAGCATTGTTTTTTTTCAACCACTGATAAGGATGAGCTCTATCTCAATCTGGTGTTGGAGTATGTACCAGAGACAGTTTATCGTGTAGCAAAGCACTACAGTAGGATGAATCAACGGATGCCTCTGCTTTATGTAAAATTATATACTTATCAGATCTATAGGGCCCTGGCCTATATCCATGGTGGTATTGGAGTATGTCACAGGGACATAAAACCACAGAATCTTCTGGTCAATCCTCACACTCATCAGCTTAAGCTCTGTGACTTTGGAAGTGCAACCCTGGTGAGAATACCCAGATTTCGTTTTGGTTTTCGCAATTGAGAGTGTTTTATAACACACCTAATTTGTGCTTGGTCATAAGAATCTTCATTGTTTAGTAATAATATGGAATAGGAGTTAGATCAGGTATACATGCTGTTAACTTGTGTAACATCAATATGTTGTTAACCCCACATTAAGAATTGAAGGAATGGTATTCAAAGTCAGTAAAATACTAGTTTTCATTCTTGTTTCCAGCGCTGTTTGAATGTTCCTGTAGCAACCTCCTATTGAAAGTCCAGAGATAACAAGGAAGACCCTTACGGTCAAAGATTCCTATAGCAATAGCCAGCAATTAGACCAGCATTCATCTCCCAGTAATCTGTGCACAGAAGTATTCAGCCCTTTGAAGAAATCTGCACATGATTTATCGTCATAGTCTTCATTGTGTGCCAGGGGGTTCTATGCCTTGGAGGGTTTCTTTGCCTTTCTTTGCTTCAGCGTTCAGCTCTGGAAGATCATTCCATACTTTTTCATGCTAATTGATAAGAGCATTCAGCCTTCTTTGGACATAATTAGTGAGTCAGACTACTCTAGGCTTGTACTAGCTGTTTTGAGGTGGGCCAATTTCATTTGGAGGCTTATTTCAGCCATTTTTGCACAGGTCTTGTTCCTTTTTTTGAGGATGATCACTTGGGATAGATGCATGGAGATTTAAACTTTATACCCTAAATGCATGGCATTTGGAGGCTGATCGCTGGATATCTTGTTGCTGTTTTCCTTTTTACAGCCCACACATGAGGCAAAGTTACACTCATTTGTTGGAGCGTTCAGCCTATGGGAGCTAGTTGGCACACACTCCATGGAAGCATCCTATTATTGGATGTGTTTCATGAAGGGTTCCACTTTGTTAGAGGGTCTTTTTAGAATTTTCCCATCGCTTGAGAAGGGGCCACCCCATTTTGGAACTTCCTTGCTTGCACGTGTCAATGTCTTAGAGAGTTCATTGCCATGTTTTGTGGTTTTTTGCACATGGAACTAAAGTTATATGAGGTAGGACCTCTGTGGACAGTTTCTCGTGTTTGTTGGAGTGGTTATGGAGGCCTACCTTGAAGAGCCCTTTCATTGTTAGAGAATCTTTGCATGGTTATATGCCTAGTTTTATGGCAAGCGTTCACCATTGAAGAGCCCTTTCATGGTTATATTATGCAGAGGTAGAGGAATCAGAGTCAAGAAGTGATTTGCTAATATGGAGAAGGAAGGCAGCTGACATATGCTGGGAAAAACACTTGAAAATTTCTACAGATGCATGATCAAGATATTGTGTATTTATAGTAATGCTATCCCTTCAATTTTGCACTATCTCATGTCATCCCTTTACCCTCATAGTGCATTATTACTGTCAAATTGTAGGTTGGTCTGTATCTCCGTAATTCAGTATTGTTTTGTTTTATTTATATCAGAATGTTACAGCATTAATTGTGGTCATTTATCCTGCATGATAGGTTTATCTCTTACTGAAGAATATTGTCTGCAGGTGAGTATTGTGCATATTTGTGAAGGGACGTTGACAAAGAGGTTGATTGAGTTTGAAAATATAGATTCAAGCTGTTTGACTGTAAGTATTATATGAATGATATCAGTTTAATTAGTCATGAAAAGTTTAAAGAAGTCATTCAAGTTTACTTCTAAGTACTGGCAAAATGAACCAGAGTCATAATGATTCAGTCCTGACAAACGATTTAATTTTTTATTGTTTTATTGGAATATATTGAGGCTTATATTACCAAATTACAAAAGTACATCTCCTTATATTTTCTCACTCTTCCAATTCAGGCCGTAAGACATCACATTATCAGAGTGAGTACTGTTTCTCAAGAGGCCAGAGTATATCAAATATGTGTCAAATTTGGTCACTGTTTGTTCTCGAATTATTTTGACTGGACCACCAGGTTAGTGACAAATTCTCGAGGTTTTGTTACTCATTTTTGTTTTAGCCCTAAAATGGCACCTATAGAGAGCACTATTTGCTCTAGGTTTTCTAGTTTGTCTTGAAGAAAGCTTATTGTAAATAGTCCAAAGAGCACTCTCTGGCATTGATGTTCTTGCAGGTAGTAATGTTGATGGGAAAAGCTATTGTTCTTCTAGGCATTGAAGTTATTCTTTTTCCGATTTCTTGAAAGTCAATGGCTACTAAATATTCACAGAAGGTGAATACTTGTTAAATTATGACTACGCTGATGGCTACATTTGAAATTTTCTGAGCAGTTAGAACTTCTCTATATACCTTGTCCATTTCAAACTATTCCTTTATTTTTGTCTCAGTCAAAGGATTTGATATTTTTCCGATTTTGAACTATTCCTTTATTTTTGTCTCAGTCAAAGGATTTGATTGTTTCCTATTATGAATTTATGATATTATCTAGCTCACTGCTATGATGTACACTTATAAACAATCCTGCATTCTCAATTTTACATATTGCTTTTCAACTAGTGTCCTATTTTTCTGAGGCATGCTTTAGGTTCAGTACTGTTTCTGAACATCATTCTATCATCCATGCCAAGTTCCATTCAGCCAGCCAGGC
>LPNX011004577.1:53987-74268 GCA_001517045.1 Pseudotsuga menziesii | reverse complement strand
AGCCTAAAGATTATCAAACCACTAAAACTTTGTTGAAAAAAAATGTGATCTTTTATTAAAGATCCAAGGTGGTGGTTATGTCAATTGCCCAAATGGTAGCATGTACAATGAAAAAATTTGCAGGCAACGAATATTATCTAATTTTTTTAGTTCTTTCCTCCAGCAAAATTACTCAATAATGTTTGATTACCGTGAACCTCAGTTCCTAAATACATTGAAAGAATCTTAAGGAATATGACTAGTGCCTCATATGAACAGAATAAACATAAAATAGGAATAAGAATAAGATGACTATAAGAATATCTGTGAATCCATACAACATCCTTCCTCGACTGATATGCAAAGGCTAGTTAACTTCAAAAACTCCAGTGTCTGTGCAAGTTGTCACTCTTCTAGCTTTTTAGGTTCTTTATCAGGATCCTCCTCCTCCTCTTTCTGCTCCTCATCTTCCTCATCTTCCTCAAAAGGAGGGTCAGCAGGTAATGGAGGAGGAAGAGGTGTCTTCATAGGACTAAATTGAGGGAATATATCAGGTCGACGACCAGGCCCTGGCCTTTCCCATTCCTGTAAAGCATTAAAAGAAACATTACTGAAAAATTAAAATTTAAAATCCAAAGAAATTGAAATGTGTAGCTAATTATTGCCAATATTTGGTATACTAGTTGATCCCCGGGGGATTGTGCTCAAGTTGCACAACATTTCACAAGTTCCATTTTTGAAGGTTGCGACTGTGAATTAGATCCTGTTGTTTTGCCTAGTAAAAAGGAATGAATCCTTTGTGAAGCTCACCTAAGCCCACCCTGACAAACAGTACACTAAATACCCTGATAAACTGGTGCTTGGGCTTGTTGCTCATAGGATAGGAAACCTGACCTGCAGTGTGACATTCCTGGAAACTTGGTTAAGCCATGAATAAGTGTGGGATGAGATTCCTTCCATTCAGTGGTGTCTCCAGGAATCTGCACTATTTAACTGACCTAATATTGGAAATTTGCTCGTGATGCTTATTGTCATGGGAGCTTATTAGAGCCTGGAAGTAAAAGATGATGAGCATGAAGCTAGCAATGTGGGGTGATTGGCCTCTAAATTTGGATCAAATTAAAGTGAAGACTTGCATGGTGATTAACTAAATTTAGTACAAGATTCTGACTGAGTATTGATATCTGTCTGAGCTTAACTTTTTAATACTTAGATAATGAATTTCACATATTCTTATGCTAAATGTTTTGGCATGTAATCCATACTTGAGTTCTTTTATGGAAAACACTTTAGGGATGCAGTCTGAAGGGTATCTAACTTGTATATCAGGATGGTGGTCACTAAATTGCAATCAATTGGATATGAGGATTATCATTGTGTCATGATTTTATTTCCTTGGTTAGGGTATATGCCAATACTTCTGTCATTCCATATACTGCTTATTCAGTGGATAGAGTAAATCTCAAATGCTTCTTTTTAGTACATATGAAGTTGCTCATATGTTTTATTTCTGTAAACAAGGCTAGAATTGCTAAATTGAATGAAGGTTGGTTTTATTGGTTTATCATGTTATTGAAGAAATCCTACTTGCTAATAGTCAAATCCTGACTTCTGGTGGGTATTGTGATTTGTTCTTTCTGAAAGACATCTTAAAGAAATCACAAATGTTGGTGATTGGTCATTCTTAGTCCAGGCCAATTGCTAATACCTTTTATTATGATCTATAGGGTTTGAGTCTAGCAAAGCAGCGGCAGAGTGACAGGGACACCACACATTGAAATGAAATCGAACAAAATAAGAGTAACAGATCTAGAGAAGTCCAATTTTGAGGCTGGTGAAATAGATTTTGGAGAACCTGGTACAAATGGCCAGCATAGCTTTTACCAGTTAATTCATCAGGTATAATTATTGCTCTTCTGATGCCAGTGAAATGAGACCATGATTTTAGAACCTGTTTGAATGACTACCATATGTTGTACCAGCCAAGTCATTAGGATTAGTTCTTGCATAAGAAAATGATGATTCATGCTTATTGGAAAACATAAGAACAAGCCCTTAAACGCTCAGGTTTTTATGCCAAACAGCATAAGCAATACAGTGACGGAGAGTTGTGGGGTGTCTGAGGTGTGAAAATGCCTCTGTACGATTGTATGCTGCTCCTGAAGCCCAAGGTGGAGAGAGTTCCCATTATCGAGCTTGTGTCTCAGTTGGGAAAGCGCGTTCATTCACTAAACGGAGTTGTGACAGACATAAAGTCATTTGGCAAGGGTCCAATTTATCATATTTCAGCATATGATCCATTGTGAATTAACCGTTCCTCGAGCCATTGTTTCGGGACAACCAACCAAGTGAATCAGATTTCGTTGCTCCATTCTTCAATTAAAAAAAATTCCGATGCGGCCAAGCCCTTAAACCCTCAGGTTTTTTATGCCAAACAGCATAAGACATACAGTGTCGGAGAGTTGTGGGGTGTCTGAGGTGTGGAAATGCCTCTGTACGATTGTATGCTGCTCCTGAAGCCCAAGGTGGAGAGAGCGCCCATTATCGAGCTTGTGTCTCAGTTGGGAAAGCGCGTTCATTCACTAAACGGAGTTGTGACAGACATAAAGTCATTTGGCAAGGTGCAGACAATTTTTAAAATATATATATATATTTTTTAAATTTCACTGCCGTCGCTTAAGTGACGGCTCTATCTGTCGGTTATTCGACGATTTCTCTTAATCTCTGTCACTTATTCGACGATTTATTTTAATATCGGTCGCTTAAGCGACAGCTTTATCTGTTGGTTATTCGACGATTTCTCTTAATCTCTGTTGCTTATTCGACGATTTCATTTAATATCGGTCGCTTAAGCGACAGCTTTATCTGTCGCTTCTCCGACGCTTTCTCTTGATATCCGTCACTTAAGCGACGGCTCTAGCAAAGCTATTTTTCAAAAATATTTTACCACCATCGAAGATGTTCTGTCGCTTAACCGACGATTACCTAGGTGTCGCTTATCCGACGGTGACCTAGGTGTCGGATAAATGACGACAAGTTTCCGATGCTTTAAAAAAAATCGAAGTGTCGTACATACGACAGAGAAGTGTCGAAAATGCGACAATTCTGTCGTCGGATTTTTGGTCAAAATGTAGTAGTGCTCTCTTTGTTGTGAGAACCTAAACTTCCATCCTTCTTCCTTGCACCATCTGGGTTTGGGATGTTCTTCTTCTCCAATAGCTACACCATCATATCTATGGTTTTATTCATGCATCTACTCCCTGGATGCCATCCCTTATGGTAGTAGGTTCATTTGGTCTTCTCCTTTTTCTTGTTGTCCTTGTCCTTGCAAGGATTCAAACCCCCATCGGGAATTTTAGGCCTGTCTTATTTCTTCTTATATGGCTATTTCGAATCCTTGGTTTTCTTCTTTCCTTTGGATGGATTCTAAACCCCTGCAGCAAGATCTTGGTCTTTTCTTTCTTTGATGGTTCCCATCTTCACTAGCTTATCTTTCTCTTGGGTCAAAGACTCTATGAATCTTTCTAGTGATGGAATTTTCCAATTTTGAACTGTGAGCTTTCCTGAGTGAAATGTGCTGACAAACACATAATAATCAGGCCCTAGCTTTGAAAGAATAGAAACTATAATTTTCTCTTCTTTCTTCTCTGTGTCACTACTTGAGTTGAAGCACCAAAGAATTGATTTTGGTGAAGAAATATTGGATGGTCTCATAATGCGCTGGGCTCAAGGAGATAAGCTCATTCTTGACTTGGTGACCCCTCATCTCATCAGTCTTCGCAAAGAGAGCTTCGATCCTGAGCCAAAATTCATTTCGGGTAGCTAACCGTTCACATGAAACATGAGTTCTCTCAAAATGTTGAGACAAATAATTCCAAATGCTTCATAAAGTCTATTGAAAAACTTCAACTTCTCTAGTGTAGAATTTGGTTCGACCTCTGTCCTCATGGTTACCCTGTAGAGACCCTTGGGCCTCAATTGGATAACCATCTCGACCTTCCATTTGAATTAGTTGAATGGTGTTAGAAAGACATGAGTTTTCTCCATATCTACTTGTGCTAGTGGTGAAAATTGTTGAATGTACCTGCAATGAAAACTCATGAATTTACCTAAAGAATCACTCTAATAGAAAATATAACACTCAGAAATTGATTTGTAGCTTCACTCAACTCTGATTCCATGTGATAATTGATTCACAGCTGGATCTAGAATCCAAAGAAACTCTCACAATTTTCTCTAGTTTGCAAAACAAGCACAAATTAGTTAAAAAGACTGGAATTGCATTCACACATGAAGTCAATAGTAGATATCATTAACATTGTATAACATGTAAATATGTTTAGAACATATATATATTACATTTTGGAAAAATTGTGAGGCTTAGGAATCCATTTGGAAGTGTACATGTGTCATCAATAGATATGACCTCCATCCCCCCTAAGTGGAGAAATTAGCTCTCGAATCACCCCAAACGATCACAAAACTTGGTGTGAACATTGGTGTGGAATTTTGGAGCATAAATGATTCTATGACAGGCATGGGTGAGCAAGCAGAGGTGTGGGAGTGGCTCAAGGTGAACAATAAATGCACAAGAGGGGCCAAAACGGTCTAAGACCAGCAATAACGCCCCTAGTCAAACCAAACTCCTAAAAAAATAGGAAGGGAAGCACTCCAAGAGACCAGTGGTAATTAATGAGGGCACACATGTTCGAGGTTGACCAAGATAGAGCACTGGTGTGTGTGTGAATGGGCCAAAATAACCAGTTAACTTACTAGACCACTTTCCCTAAGTCTAAACCATAAATATCAATGCATAAAAGAAAATGAAACAATCCAAGGTCTAAACTATGGTATTAAGGAAGGATTACTTCTCTAACACACCTACATAACAATTTATCCCACTTGTTATTCTTAACTCCATCTTATTATACTTGGTGTTTCTCCTCTTGCGAAGACGTTGAAACATATTTATGAAAGATATATTCCTAATTCCAACCAAACCAAACTACATAATGTAAAACCACAATTATAGTTAAGAAATTTCTTTCATTTGTGATTCTTAACTCTGTCATATTATACTTAGTGTTTCTCCTCTTACAAATACGTTGATATTTGTGAAGGGTACAAAGCATGGAAGATTCTCAATCTCGCTGATCCTCTTCACTAGCCACTTGTTACCCAAAACCTTATGCATTGAAACCCTAATATATAATTCCATAGGATTATACTAATGACAATGTTACCCCTTTTTTAATCATGTTGCCTAGTTGCTTAGTTTAAGAATCATGTTTTGCATTGAATTTGCATGCAAAGTTGCAAGTTCTAAGGGATTAAATAAGAAGTATTCAAAGTATAAACCAAGTCTTTTTGTTCTTGTTATGGATCTAGAAATAATTGAGAAACACTCTAGATCTAATTTTTCCCATTTCCCTCACGTGCATGTATCCTATGTTTTTATTTATATTTGGTTCATATGTAGTATAATACAATATAAGGAAAAGGAATTTTTTTGTAGGTTATAGTGGATGTTACTCTAGAAAGGGCACAAATACATGTTTATATTGAAGGCCACTAGCGGAGGCAAGCAATCGATGGAGGTTTCAGTGGATGATTTTATTCGCTGTGTTTCCTCATCAAGAATGCACTAGCGTGTTTCAAACATGAGTGCACTAGTGCAACCACAAATAATATTGCATTGTGACTGGAAATATCGTTAAGTGAAAAAAACTTTAGTTTTTGCAATCAATGCATTAAGTAATATAAATAAACCTCATGGGGATATAAATAAGTAAAACAAATTTAGGATTAAAATTTTATATTTTAAATTCATGTTGGTGTGTGTTTTATAGAATGAATGGCTAGTGTGTCATAAAATTGGATGCACCATGTTAAGAAAAAAAACAATTCTAGTATAGTTTCTATTATAAAAATCCTTGGTGTGTCCTCTAATCAGGCACATTGGGCCAATGTTTTATAAAAAATCCTACGTCATAGTAAAAATCATTTTGAACATATATAGGGCTCATGATCCCAACATCATTAGTGTTGTAAATCACCCATTTAATTCTCTGACATACGTTCTTCACATGGAGATATTTCTTGTCCCTATTAGATCCTGACTACACCTTGAATTTCGCCAAACAGTTGAAAAAATATCAAAATTTCCATACATATTCACGATGACTCAACGACAAATAAGTTAACCGGTAATTTGATTATTACCTCACAATTTATTTTTTTAGCGTATTATTTTTAAATTCATTGTTAATTTGAAATATTTAAAATAAATGCATGAGTTGCATTTTAACCATTCGAATCACACCAACAACTGATGCACCCTAAAAAATTTACAGGGTGGATCATTGACAATATGAGACTAATGTATTGAAAGCAGTGCAAAAACTATGCATTGTGATTTTTCGTAGGTTGCCAAATTTATTAATTTTCAAATAAAGAATATTAATAATGAATCAATGCGCATTATAAAACAAACCACACCATTTATTGATGCACCAAAATATCATAAGTGCACTGCAAACAAACCATAAAATGACCATATCTATAACAATGCACTTACATGTCCTAATAGAAACAAAATATGGGGAAAATATATTTAAAAAATTATAAAACATTTCAAAATTCCTTCAGCGCACAACAACACATTATTTTTTTCGTTCTCTTATGTGTATAGAATGCATTGTTTAACTGCAAAAAATATTTTGTGTATATAGGAAACGTAAGCACACTGTTGACTATTTGTTTATGTTTTCTAGGCACATATTAAAAAGAAAATACAATTTTGTCGTTAAAATAAAACAATCATGGTGATCCAAGATCATGGCGGCGCACCGTGGATGGTGTGCTGATAGGATCTAGACGCACTAGATAACTGAACATATTTTCAAAAACAACCTTAGTCAATGGCTCACTAAGATAAACGTTATGCACTATTATTTTGGTGCACTGATTTCTAATAGGAGCACCATATACAATATGCTTAGTCATTGTCTTAGTGCACCGCTATAACAATGAAAATTACTATTATTTTCTTTTTCGTGATTAATGTGATCATTTCGATTAACCCGAATTAAAAATGAAATATTAATCGAGACCTTCTTTAAGTTTAATATTCACTTCATTGCGACGAGAGGCACATTCTACAACTCAGTATGGGGGTGTGTAACTCCTTCCTTAGCTTATAATCGGCTCAAATAAAAATTAAAAAAAAGAAAATAATTTGAATATACAAAAAAAATGATTGGCTTGATAAAAGTAAAATAAATATCAAAACATAATAAAAAAATAGAGCCAATGATAAATTCATATATGAAGCATGTTGAGTTTCACATTTCCTCAATGCGCTTAAGCTTTAATTTTAAACTAACTAAATCACATAAAGTTTTTCTTAAAAAAATTGCATAACCCTTCTTTCTAATAAAGAAATATGATCAGGGTATAAAACACAATTACTATTTTCTTTTTCTTCATGATTAATGTCATAATTTTGGTTAACCCAAATTAAAAATGAAATATTAACCCCTTGATGCGGGTGACAAGTGTCTCGTGGGAAGTGATGGCCTAGGGACCTGTACTACCATGGTGGTAGGAACAACATAAAGCACTCCACACTCACCCCACCCAACTATGTGGCACTTAATGCACATCGATGATGAGGCTCCGGTTTCCAAGGTTGGAAAGGTTGGCAAGCATCATCACTCATATGCTATGATTAGAGATGACATCACAGTCGTGACAAATGCTGGTAGTGTGGAATCCATGGAATCCTCCACCACAGATGTGGGTGACAAGTGTCACATTGGAGGCGCTGGCATCAGGAGTTGGAATTCCACGATGACAGGAAATTCACACCGCCCTTGTCACTCACCCCACCAACCAGAGAGACATTTATTGTACACAAATGACAAGGAGCAAGGTTTAAATATTGGCAAGGTTGGTGGCCATCAACATTTACAAGTTGTGTCCAGAGATGACACTACGGTCATTTCATTTGTTGGTCGACATGAGGTTAATCCACACCGAGATATGAAATGGGAATCGCCTTCTTAATTCCCCATTTATGGCCTCTACGTCTTATTCTAATATCACCTGGGTTATGGTGCTGAAAAACTCAGTCTTGTGGTTTCCTCCTATGGTAAGGGTTCTGGCACTAACTTGTACTCCTCACCACGGGTTCAGCTTGTATACATCTAGTTCTTCTTATACACAGTCTTGCTATGTCTCTAATTCTGCTAAGCGAGTCGTCCTTCTCACCACTATTTGTCTTGGCCCTAATATTGAATGCTATTAGCATTTCAGTATGTCTCAACGGCGTGGAACGCCCCATAGAGCTAGCAGCATCCATGGTTGAGCTTAATGGGGAGCACACCTCTTACAGGAAGATGGGTATTCCAGTGGGGTTTCAATGTCGATCCACAACTTGATCAATCAATGGGAAGCTAGGTTAATAAATGAAAACCTCGCCAGAGGCATTGGAGGAGGTCGACTGAACCACTAGTGGAACGTAAAGAATATGATGGGTTCACTTATGGAGGAGATGGTGAGAACCTGGAACTATACAAGAACTTTAGTCCTACAGACCAAAACCAAGCTTTTGGAATTAGACTCTGCTCAATCGCACGGATGCAATGGCTCCATGGAAGAGATTAGCTTTAGGGCTCTGTACACTGGGGTAAGGGGGAAGTAGTAACATCTCAGCGATTCTGATAGCGTCAATGGACATGGGTTCGGTTCCCACTACACCTCATTCTTTGTCTGGGCCATTCCCGATGTCATCTACAATCACCCAACTTCAACACAAATGGGTACGTGATCTTGAATTTTTGGTTCGCAAAACTACTCCTCTTCATTTCAAGCCAGGTGAACCTTAGATTGATGAAGAGTTATATGGCTTCTGCCTAATGCTTGAAGAAAATTAGGAGACTCCGGACCCTACAGCTGCGACCCATTGAAGCTTTGTAGTCTGTTAGGCTCTTTCCATTTTTTTTCTGTATTGGTAGCTTGGTTTACATGTAGTTTATTCATGTTAATGGTTCCTTGTGTTTTCCTATGAGCTTCTATGCTCTATAAATTTTGTTTTAGGCCACCATCTTTTGAATGGGTTATTGTGCCTTCTTGCTAAAATACTGATGACCTTTTATGATATGTAATTTTTTTGTTAATTTTGCATTAGGCCCCCATCTTCTGAATGGGTCATTGTGCCTTCCTTTACAAAAATTGGTGGGTTTTCTATCTTTGACGGGATGGGGTGGTAAGTTTAGACCACCTAGCCACCTCTTCAAGATGCTTCATATGTACCTTTTTCAGTTTTTCTGGTTAATACATTACATATTTATAATAAAAAAATTTGAAATATTAACCCAAACCAAATGTTTATTAATAAAATTACAATATATTCATATATGTTCTTATTAATTGTTTAGCCAAATAAAATTTCCATCAACCACAATCTTTGTTTTAACTTTCTTTTAATATAAAAAAAAGCCTATAGTGTTAAGTTTAAAAATTAATATTAAATCAATTTTTTAAATCTAGTGTTTTTTTTAAAGTTTAATATTCACCTCATTGCACAGAGGGCCGCATCCTACAACTGAGGGAGGATGTGTAACTCCTTCGGTGCTTAAAATGGGCACTTGATAAAAAAATAAAAAAATATCAAAACATAAAAAAAAAATTAGAGGAAATTATAAATTCATATATTAATCCTGTTGAGGTTTGTGTTTCCTCAAGACGCTTAAACTTTAATTTTAAACTAACAAAATAATATAAACTTTTTCTTAAAAAAGTTGCATAAACTTTCTTTCTGATAAAGAAATATCATAGTATTAAACACAATTACTATTATACCGAGACCAAATCTTTATTATTACAATTACAATCTATTCATTTATGTTCTTATTAATTATTTAGAAAAATGAAATTTGCATAAACCACAATCTTTGTTTTAACTTTAGTTTAAAACATAAAAAGGCTTATAGTGTTAAGTTAAAAAAATAATATTATATCAAGGTTTTAAATCTAATATTCTTCTTAAGTTTAATATTTTCTTCATATGGTTTCATTGGGGGATATGTAGCTCCTTCTTGGCTTATAATCGGCTGAAATAAAAAAAATAAAAATAAATAAAAGAAAATAATTTGAATATACCAAAAAAATTGGTAAGCTTGAAAAAAAAAATATCAAAAAAAATAAAAAATAGAGCCAATTATAAGTTCATATATGAAGTGTTGAGGTTCACATTTCCTCAACGTGCTTAACCTTTCATTTTAAAACTAACTAAATCGCATAAACATTTTCCTAGAAAAAATTGCATAAACTTTATTTCTGATAAAGAAATTTTAAAAATGAAATATTAACTCCAACGAAATCTGTATTATTACAATTACAATCTATTCATTGGTGTTCTTATTAATTATTTAGCAAAAATAAATTTGCATCAACTACAATTTTTTTAAACTTTTGTTTAAAACATGAGCCTCATAGAGTGTTAAATTTAAAAAATTAATATTAAATCAATTTATTAAATCTAATATTTTTTTTAAAGTTTAATATTCACTTCATATGGTTTCATATTATTCATTTGTCAAATATGGTTCCGTAATAATAATAATAATAATAATAATGTTTAAGAGCATTTCATATAGTTAGACATTAAACAAACTATGGTTTTATAATATTTGTTTTTAACTAAGGCAATATTTGTTTTTAAATTTATTATTAATTATATTCCTACATATAGCTCAAATTAAAAATGGTGTAATGTTTCATTTATAAATTTCTTTGCTTTGGAAAAATGTAATGTTGTTTTAAGACAATGTTTCTTTTTCAATAAATCCAACAATAGTTTGTTTTTCACATAGTTGTTACCACATTTTTTTTCTCATCATTATATATCATTAATAAGGTTATTCTCTTATTAAAAGTTTATATGTACGCGTAAAATTTCCATAGAATGCCATTTTTACATTATAATATTTTAAAAACTAACATGGCATTAAAAATATCAATTTAAAGCTAAATTTAAAAAAAAAATCAACTACTGTAAGGTAAATTTTATAACCAAATTCTAACTAAACCACATTAATCATTGTTTTGGATCTTTCAAACTTTTCAAATATATTTAAGAGGTAGCAGTATTTTGCTGATTTTTCAAACTTTTAAAATTATTTTTTGTTTTCTGAATATTGTTTTTTATTGAAAATCATGCACAATAATTAATATGCTTCACCCTAGAGTTCTCAAATTTCACATTCCAATGCACTCTATCACACTAACTACTCAACGTATTATCATTCACTCATCACCATCATATACAAAAATATTGAAACATTACTATCATGTTGAAATTGGAGTTAGGGTTGTTTAAAGCAGTTTAAACATATCCTCCATTTGCACACAGAATAAAAAAGACTTGCAAATAATAAATCAATTCTACATTTGTTGCAGTCAAAAGGATATCAACCAACTATGTAATGCAAATAATATTTGATCTATCCAAGTAATTGATAATTAATGATATGATACAAATATTACCTGTACGTTCAGTGCAACAATATTTTCATTTTCAGTGGATGCATAGTCTACAACAATATGGATTAATACCTGGGGAATACAGATACTTAATGACCTAATACAAGCATTACCTTCCCTCTCGATCACTGCAACAATATTATAATCTTTGAAGCTTCTAAATGCTACAAGAATATGCATATATACATGCGTCATCCACTGCAATAATTAATTTGTGGGGGTATCGAACTAATTTGAGCAGGTAACAGATTGAATTGCATAGGTAATAATAGTATTAATAGAGCATCATAACAATATGATATTAATTACCACAAATATTACCTCCACATTCAAATATATTAATTGATACCCCTTCGCGTATCATCCATGGCATTCTACAATAATGTGCAAGGATACCTCGTAGCATGATAATCCATGGTAGCATGCCTTTCAACTACACATATTATGTCGAAGACGTGATTTTAACGACAAAATTAGTGAGTATTGGATTCGATAGAGGCTAAAGGGTTTGCACCTTTAAGATGGATCTATGTTTTAGAATAGTCAACCCATAGTTACCTACCTTAAACATTAATTAAATAATTTTTGTATTATTACCTAGTCTCCTAGATTCCACTCTATGCTAGTTGCTTGCTACATGTCCTAGAAGTCAACACATGCCAAAAATAGTTCATCGAGCACTTGAGAAACTTCCTGGAAACCCATTTTAGCATGTCTTCTTTATTCCATATCCTAGAAAGAGCATATCTATTTTTTCTGAAAAGGTGCTTGTTTTATTGAGAATTAAGGCAAAAGGAAAAGCTAGACTAGGTGTAGTTGACATGTTTTTTTCCCACATCATCCTCCATCCTTTTATCCTAATAAAAGCATGTATGATTTGTATTTCCATCCCTCATTAGCTTTCCTACTTGACTTAGCCAATTTGTGAGCATCTTGGTGGATTTGGAAACTGCTTTATGCACCTATGGGGGATTTGACTAGATTTAGTAAGCCTACTTTTTGACCTTTTCGAATGGCATCCTTATGCATTCGAATATCTCATGTAATATAAATTGTAGCAGCCTATTAATTCACAAGTTTGGATATTGTACACTTATTCAATACAGATTAGTGTTATGCTCCAATTTCATTCTCCTTTGATGTTAATTTTGCATGTTTGATTAGAAATTTTGTGAGTGCAATTGTTCTGTCTCTTGAATTCAATTTCCAAATGGTATCATAACAGAGGTCTTAGGTTCAATTCCATCGAGCTACGTTGGAGGCAGGGTGTTGGAGTATCAGGTACCTCCACATGGTATAACCGTCGCACCTTTGGGAATATAAAACA
This sequence comes from Pseudotsuga menziesii, assembly GCA_001517045.1. Lineage (NCBI taxonomy): Eukaryota > Viridiplantae > Streptophyta > Pinopsida > Pinales > Pinaceae > Pseudotsuga > Pseudotsuga menziesii. Next base: position 61,415 of record LPNX011004577.1, on the reverse strand, counting down.
AGTGGACTAACCACCACTCCTGGTGATAGGGCCTTATGATGGGTTTCAAATGTTCACCAACATCTGCAAGTTTTGGTGTAACAGAAAACCTCACATGGTATTATATCCTTTGTAGATATATTTCTCTCCTTCCATATTACTATTGCAGGTTCGACATCTTAACTGGGAGCATATTCTGTTAACTAAACGACACAACTTCTGAGCTATGGACCAATCTCAGAAGATCATATTGACTCCATTCAATTTATTTGAGTGGAAATTTGAGATGGAGATATTGTTGAGAGTGAAAGGTCTCTACAGGGTTACTATGGAAACTGAGGTAGAGCCCAATGCAGCTGCAGATGAAAATAAAATGGCACAATATGAGGGATGAGGCCTATGGTCTTTTGTTTCTAAGAATTTCAAGAGACCTCCTCTTCCATCTTGATGGATTGAAATCACCTAATGAAGTGTGCAAGAAGATTGTAGAGCTTTTTGGTACTACAGATGAGATGAGAGGACATCAAATCGGGAATGAACTGATCTCCTAGAGTCCCAGTAGCTTTGAATCCTTGTAACTCTATTTTTCCAAGTTTAAAGCCCTTGTTTTACAGCTAAAACAGTTTGGGATCAAAAACAAGGAAGAGCAACTAGTTTTTTCCATACTCTCAAAGCGTGTCCCTAACTATTCAGTGTTTGTTTCGACCTTCCACACCACCAATTTGATAGCTCGATCCTGGAAGATGACTAAGCTTGTAGATTTCATGGAATCCCTCGCACGGGAACATGAAAAGTTGGTGATCATGGGCACCATCAAACCTTCCAAACACTAAGCTTTGGTTGTTGGAGATTCAAGGGTGGATTCAAAAAGCAAGAAAAAAGATAAAAATCCACTTGAGAAAAAGAGAGACAAGAAAAAGTCTCAAGAGGAGCCCCAAGGTTCCAAGAAGAACTTCCAGAAGAAGAAGAACAAAGGAGAAATGTGCAAGTGCGAATACTGCAGTAAAGGCTATCATCCTGAGAGCTCTTGTATGAAGAAGCAAATTGACATATTGACACAACTCCTGGAGAAGAATAAAATCTCCCTTCCTGATTGCTCAAAGAAGAGGGAAGGAGGATCAAATTCAGAGGACAAAGAGAGAGTACATGCTTTGGTTGCTGGCACATCAAGCTCACCTAGCTTCATCATAGACTCTGGAGCTTCTAGACATATGGTTTCAAGAAAAGAGAAATTCTCCTCTCTTGACATGTCGAAAGGTCTACCAATAGTTTTGGGAGATGACTCTCTCACTGACAGTTTGGGGAAAGGAAGGATTGATCTTGACCATGGTAATTTTAATAATGTGTTGTATGTTCTAGGTCTTCCCTCTAATCTCTTCTCAGTGTATCAAATGACTCACACTGGGTCTCCAAAGAAGGTCATCTTCTCCCCTGATGATGTTTAAATCACTGATATTTTGAATGGTAAAGTCATAGCAAAAGGTTTTTTTGATCACACTTCAAAGGTATACATGTTTTCCCATTTTCTACCCTACTCAAATCCCTCTGCTCTTCTGATTCATGCTAATGAGGCAAGCCATATTTTGCAAGAAATATTTGGCCATCTTAAATACAAGCATATTTCTGATTTGAGTGAAAAATATATGGTCATAGGGTTACCAAAGATCAAGTTTTCCAAGAGAGTCTGTCAAGGTTGTATCCTTGGAAAACACCCAGAGCACAAATTTGAGAGAGCTAGTCGTGAGAGAAGCTCTGCACCTCTTGAGTTGATCCATAGTGGCATTGCTGGTCCATTTCCCCATATGTCCATGAGTCAAGCCAAATATGCACTGACCCTCATACATGACTTTTCCAAGTAATGTTGGGCTTACTTCCTAAAGCATAAGTCTGAAGTTTTTGACCTCTTCAAAGTCTTTAAAGCTTTAGTTGAAAACCAATCTGGGAGGAAACTCAAGATCCTTAGATCTGAAAATGGTGGTGAGTATGTCAATCCTGAGTTCATTCAGTATTGTAAAGATGCAGGTATTCAGATGCATCATTCGATCCCTTACACACCACAGCAAAATGGTGTTGCTGAGAGAAAGAACAGGTCACTGAAGGAGATGGCAACCTGCATGATGGAGGCTAAGAATTTGCCACCAAATTTTTGGGCTGAGGCTATAAACTATGCATCCTACATCCAAAATAGGGTGCCTCATAAGTATTTTTATGGTATGACTCCTTTCGAAGCTTGGAGTGGGCACAAGCTAGATGTGACCCATTTCAGGATTTTTGGCTCAAAGGCTTGGGCTAGAATTCCAACTGAAAAGAGAAAGGATTTGCAGCCCCAAAGCCAAGAGTTCCTATTTGTTGGGTATTCTAAAAATTCAAAAGGGTACAAGATGATCAACTTGAGCACTAACAAATATTTCATTGAAAGAAGTGTTCAGTTCCAAGAAGATCATTTAGTAGCAGTTGAAGTTGGAGAGTCTTCTTCACCACTAGATCCATTGATTGTAAGTGGAGAGACTAATGAGTTTGCTGATTTTGATATGTATGATAATGATGATTTGATTGCAGATTCTAGTATTCCTAGAAGACCAAAATGGGCAGCAAATACCATTCATGTAGTTGGGGAACTAGCTTGAAATTTGAGTGACACTAGGAGGACTAGATATCAGTTTGAGAGTGCCCTTTGTGTGAAAGATCCTTCATTTGCTGAGAAGTGCTATCTGATGGTTGAATCAGATCCACGGACATATGAATATGCAGCACATGATCCAAGATGGAAAACATCCATGAAAGAAGAATTCAGCTCGCTCCATAAGAACAACACTTGGGAACTGGTTGATCTTCCCGAAGGGAGGAAACTAGTTCAATGTAAGTGGGTTTTCAAGAATAAGTTTGCTGCTGATGGTTCACCTTTGAAATATAAGGCAAGATTGGTAGCCAAGTGCTACTCACAAGTACATGGTATTGACTACAATGAAACTTTTGCACGAGTGGCAAATATGGACTCCATAAGGCTAGCTTTAGCCATGACAGCTTCGAAGCGGTGGGAGGTACATCACATGGATGTGAAGTGTGCTTTCCTAAATGGAGATCTCACTGAAGAGATTTACATGCAGAAACCTGAAGGTTTTTTTTCTAATCCATATTTAGTGTGCAGGTTAAATAAATCGTTGTATGGGCTCAAGCACTACATCAGACTGCTTGTGCATGATGGTACCATTCATCTACTCTTCTGTGCATCTTCAGAACAAGTAGCAGACATCTTCACCAAAGTTTTTTGTGAGAAGAAATTTAGCAATCTCAAATCAATGCTGGGGATTGTTGATCATGATGTGAAGCATGATTTATAACAATATTTCCAAATTTTGTTTTCCTGTCCATGTTTAAGGGAGGATTTTCCCACTTGGTTTTTGCCTCTTTCCTTGGTTGTATGGACAAGAAGTATGTAAATGGTGACTAAGCCTTGTTGCTAGGCCCTATAGTTTTCTGATATTTACTCATAAAGTCAGGCTTAATGGGGGCTGTTAGAATAATCAACCCATAGTTACCTACCTTAGACATTAATTAAATCATTTTTGTATTAGTACCTAGTCTCCTAGATTCCACTCTATGCTAGTTGCCTTCTACATGCCCTAGAAGTTAACACATGCCGAAATTGAGTCATGGAGTACTTGAGAAACTTCCTGGAAACCCATTTTAGTGTGTCTACATTATTCCAGATCCTCCAAAGAGCATATCTATGTTTTCTGAAAAGCTGTCTTTTTTATTAAGAATTAAGGCAAAAGGAAAAGCTAGACTAGGTGTAGTTGACTTGTTTTATTCCCACATCATCCTCCCTCCTTTTCTCATAATAAAAGCATGTATGAGTTTTCTTTCCATCCCTCATTAGCTTGGCTACATGACTTAGCCAATTCGTGAGCATCTTGGTGGATTTGGAAACTGCTTTATGCACCTATAGGGGATTTGACTAGATTTAGTAAGCCTACTTTTTTACCTTTTCGAATGGCATCCTTATGCATTCCAATATCTCATGTAATTATATATTGCAGCAACCTATTACTTCACAAGGTTGTCTATTGTACACTTATTCAATACAGATTAGTGTTATGCTCCAATTTCAGTCTCCTTTATGTTAATTTTGCATGTTTGACTAGCAATTTTGTGAGTGTAATTGTTCTATCTCTTGGGTTCAATTTCCACACTATGTTTGTTTAAACATAACACTATAAGCCTTTTCTATTTTAAAAGAAAGCTAAAGCAAAGATTGTGGTTGATGAAAATCTCATTTTGCTAAATAATTAATAAGAACATAAATGAATATATTGTAATTGTAATAATAAAGATTTGGTTTGGGTTAATATTTTATTTTTAATTTGGGTTAACTAAAATTATCACATTAATCATGAAAAAAAATATAATTGTACAATTGTGTTTAATACTGTGATATTTCTTTATCGTAAAGAATGTTTATGCAATTTGTTTAAGAAAAACTTTATGTGATTTAGTTAGTTTAAAATGAAAGCTTAAGCATGTTATGCTTTGATATTTAATTTATTTTTATCAAGATGACCAATTTTTTGGTATATTCAAATTTTTTATTATTATTTGACCTGATTATAAGCACACGGAATGAGTTACACACCCTCCCCCCTTCTGGGCTGTAGAATGCGCTTCTCAGCCCAAAAATATAACAACATAATTAAAATACATTAGCATTAATCAATTAAATAAAATCGCTTCATTACTATTGTTTTATTAAGAGAAACTATTGTTTAATTAAGTATCCTATTATTACAATAATTTAAACAATATTATTTCTACTAACATTTTACATATATGTTTACTTGCCCACCATTTATGAGGAACAACCACATTAATTTTATTAATGTGTCCTAATATGTCTACATGCCTAAAATAGGAACATACTTTGCATATTAATTTTTGCTCTATACTATGTGCCAAGTTTAAACCTATCCACCTATTCTATCACATTAATGTGGTTGCTTTTAGTATTTCAAAATTGTATCATTATGAAGATTTATTAATGAATTCAAATACTAATAGACACATGTCTATTAGTAAAAAAAATAATTTTTTTTATTTTAAATTTTATTTTATTTGTGACAATTATATTTATAACCACATTAAAATAGTCATTTCACACATCTTCTCCAATACAAAAAAGAGAGTTTATTTTTTTTAAATATTAAAAAATATTTTTTAGTATTTACAATATTCAATTTAATATTTATTTTTATAGAAATTTACAAAATTTTGTATAAATTTGGGAATAAATTATAAACTAATTAGAAAGTTAACTCGGATTGAATTCAAAGAAATTGCAATCTACCTACATTCTTAAGTAAATACACCAAATTAATGATAACATATTTAATTTACATAGATATTTTATTTTTAAATTTATATAAGCATTGATATTAAATTTCCTACAAACATGGTTTAAGGGTTTCCTACACCTTAGACTCAAAGCCTCATTATTCCTATTTTCAAAAGTGGAAATAAAATTGACCCCTCTAATTATTAGACTATAGTGATTATCCCTTTCTTAGTTAAGTTATATGGTATTATCTTAGAAAAGAAGATCAATATATGGCTAGAAATGGAAGGTAAGCAGGCTAAAGGCCAAGTAGGTTTTAGAAGGAATCATTCAACGGCGGACCACCTCCTTACACTTAGGATCATTGCAGAGGAATGTCGTAATAATAAGTTTGACCTATTTTTTTTCTTTGTGGATTTTAGAAAAGCTTTTGATAGAGTGCATATGAATAACCTATGGAATAAGGTAGAGGAGCTTAAGGTTCTTTTTCAGTTGAGAGTTTTCACGATAAGGTTATACGAAAAAGTCATTTCCAAGTTTAAGAATAATGAGGAGTGCAAAACATATATAAATTGTAATATTGGAGTTAAACAAGGTTTCCCCCTATCCTCTACCCTTTTTGGCATTTGCATTGATAAGATAGAAAAGTGTTTAGAAGAATCAGGTTGTGTCGGTGCAATCTTAGCTGGGATAGTTATCATCCTCCTACTTTATGCTGATGATATTGTTATTATGGAAAGGTTCCCTTCTGATCTCTATAAGTAATTAAAAATTCTTAAAGATAGTTTCTCTAACATGGGTATGACTTTTAACACTGATAAGACAAAACTCATGATTATAGAGTCTAAGAAAGACACCTATGCAAATTTTATTTATGATAATAGAAATCGAGACGAAATGACTTCTTACAAGTATCTCAGAATTGACATTGATCACAAGCTCAATTGGAACTATAGAATTGAAAAAAGGATGAACGGAGGGTGGAAATATTAGTTTGATATTGAAAATCATTGTAAATCAACCAATCTGGTCATGTGGGATAAAAAGAAGTTCTTGTTTGAAACTCATGCCATCCCTGTTATCGTGTATGGTTGTGAAGTTGTAACATACCAAATTCTTTACCTTGATTATATTGGGCATAAGCCCCAGAACACATGATTTACTTTGATCTTATATTTATATTTATATATTGGGTGTATGCTCAATTGCACATGATTTATGTTGGTTAAATAGATATATTGGGAATAAGCTCCAATGCACATGTTGTAATATTTTGTTATGTGATTAAATATTGGGCATAGGCCTTGTGGTACAAGGACTATTGCTGTGTACTGGGGATAGGCATCGATGTACTTGATTTATTTATTATGTGATTGGGCGCAAGCCCTAATATACTCATATGATCTTTTTGTGATGTATTGTGCAAAAGACTGATACACATGATTGATTTGTATGATGTGTTGGGAATAAGCCCTGAATCACATGGCTTATTAGGCTATGTGTTGAGTGTAATATCTAGAGCACATAGGTAACCCCATCAAGTAAAGGATAAAAGTGTTGGGGCATAATCCCTAGAGAATGCGGGTTATGAGGCTATGTGTTGAACTTAATCTCTGGAGCACATAGGTAACCCCAGCAAGTAAAGGATAAAAGTGTTAGGCATAATCCCTATATCACTCCAACATGATATTGATCATAAGCTCTGGCGCATCATATATTTGGCCATTGTATCCCTAGGTGTATTGTACAAATGCATCCTAGTACTAGTGTTTAGCAACAAGCTCTAGAATTGCACTAGTGTAACGCCATTTTGATAGTGTTGAGAAAAATATCTTAATAGCACTACATGTTACCTTATTTAAGGGTGTTGAGTAGGAAATAATTTGAATATCACCTAAATTAATCATACTTATTCAAGCTGATTAATTGAAATCACAATCACCTAAATTAATCATACTGCAAGATACTGCCACGAATACAAGGTAATCCAACATGCAAGGAAATCTAGGGCTACCTATCCTAGTTGACCAACCAAACCCCACATGAGGCGTTGTTAAATAATTAACATAAACTAAGGAAGTATCGAATAAACAATTATATTATTTAATGCATGAATAATA
>LPNX011004577.1:42690-53042 GCA_001517045.1 Pseudotsuga menziesii | reverse complement strand
ATATATATATGTATGTATATATGTATATATGTATATACACATAAACCATTAAATAAAATAGGGTATCATGATACCCCATCAGCCAAACATCGAACCCCATAGAGCTTCTTTGCCATCCATCCTTCGGAAGGAGTGGCCACACTTCAAGCGTTGGCATGACAATGCATTAGCATGCCATTAAGAATTAAATAAGAAAAAATATTTAGGGAGTTTCCCATGCTTCTGTAAAGAAGAGAAATAAACAAAATATTTTCCACACAAACAGTTTACACACAAAATTACCCACAATGGAATTGCTAGCAATGGAACCGCTAACGTATAACATCCTAAACATATTTAATTACCCACCATCAATGCTTTTCCTAGAAGTTTGACAAAACCATGATTCATGAATTAAAAGCAGATAGAGAAATCTTAAGCAAAAATCACCCTATCCCTGACAACATTAGCAATGGGAGTATACATAATACAGTAAACTTTAAAATGCAACAATTATAATCCTATGAATTACACCATCATTCACCCATCTAATCAACATTAAAACAATATAGAGCACATAAAATAGAATGATTATACAACCTTGTATTTCTAGAAAGAGGTTTAGATAGGATTGGTAGTTTTTCACCCACTGTCAGAGTTACAAATTAATCAAATGCCTAAATAATATCATAAGCACTAAATCCTACAAAAATTGTGAGCACCGTAACATGCACAAAACCCTTACATTCAACGTGTATGAAAGTCGAGAGACTTCAAAACAAACCCTTGTAACTCCCAATAGCAATCCACTAAACAACAAACAACACATCCGCAAACCCTTTCAAAAACATAGAATGACTAAACAAAGGTAAAAGGGTGACTTGAAACATGGGATTACCAAGTATCACCTGAGGATATTCCCTCCCTCTTGTCGCAAACCCTTCCCAAACGTTGCGGCATCTTGAACAAACCCAGGAAATAGTTAGCAATGTTTAAAAAAAAAAAATAAGAAAATAAGAGTTATAGACTATAGGAAGGAAGCACATACTTGAGCAGCATTATCGACCCTGTAACCCCATTTTCCACTCCATTTCCAAACGAACCTGTAGATATCGAGATTTCTCCCCTCATCCAACTTAGCATGCAAAAGAGGGTTTCGAAAACAAGGAAAATTGCTTATGTTCCTGAACCAGTGTGGAAGGAGGACACGACGCCTCCATAAGGACTTCATTGAAAGACTCAACCACTCCCACTAAGATTTATGTATTTACCCACTCCCTATAGTTTTTAGCTCCTCTTTGTTTGTGTAACTGTCTTCCTCTATACCTATATCACCTTGGTTTCAAAGGTTTGAACTTTTATTTGCTTAATCAAATTACTTCACTCGGCATAAGGTTGGTTCCTAAAACCTGTAGACAATGAGTTCCTTATGTATTAGTTCATAACAAACTAAGTAATACCATGTTCATATGAGAGGTTCATACATTTTTTTTTAATTCGTTATTAAATCCAACCACTCTTTTCCCTTCTGAAGGAGAGGTAAGTTAGCCAAGACATTTTAGCTTAAACAAGAGTAGGTATGGGTTAAGTTAAATGTCCATTGCAAACAAGTATGGAGTAAATAGATACAACATAAAATTAAACACCACTGCAGCATACAAGAAACATCATTATACAAATAAATAAAATAAATATCACTATAAGAAAAGAGGACACCATGTATGAATCTACGAAAGAAACCTAGATCGAAAAATACAAGTATCTCTCCTAATAAAGTTTACACAATGCTGAAGTTAAATTAGATGAACCTTAGATACTAATGGTTTTATTGACCATGCATTTCTTTTTTATTTACAGATTTAAGGGACATTGCAAGTGGGATCATAGCCAAGTTTCAAAAACTTAGAGACCTTCTGGGCTCACTACTGAACATCCGCTACAGAAATGTATTTTCAAAACTTTATTTGTGATTTTTTTAAAACTAAATGAATGAAATTGTTACTGATTATTTCAAATGTCAATATAAAGAGAAGTCTAAATAATGGACACATAAGAGGAAAAAATTCGACATGGGAACCTAAATTCCCCACTTTGAGAGGAATAAATTATAGAGGAACAAATTCTTACTTAATGAATACTATACATAGTCTACAAGCCAATCTATAGAGTTTTAAAGATAACAACATGAATTAAAGGAGAGAAACAAAAGAAATAAATGAACCTCTACTTCGGAGCTTGACAGGGGTAAACCCCCATAGAGAGTCCACCCACTCACAAAACAAATCCAAAGAAAACTGTCATCATAAAAGAAGTACAAGCAGTCCAAGAGAGGAGGGGCAAGAAGAACACACCCATGACTTCATAGAAGAAGAATATCAAAGCTCTTCCAGTGATGGCTCACCCTCCCCTTGGAAGAAAAGGCAAAAAAATGATGATAGCCTTCAGGATAAATTCGAAAGATCAAAGCCCCAACTTATGAAGGGGAAATGAATACTAGAGAAAAGGATGAAGAATGGGTTCTAGCTATATTGAATAAATAATTTCATGTACACAATTAATCCAATGAGATGAAATCCCGACTGAGTATTTACAACTTGAATGGAAAGGCAACCAAGTGTTGGAGAGACCTGAAACATAGTAAGAGGGACGAATTTAAGGATATCACATGGAGTAACTTCAGCAAAATATTCCAGGAAAAGTACATTTTCGAAATATTATTTCAGAGAAAAATAAAAGAATTCAACGAATTAAATATGGGATCCCTAACTATTGGATTCCTTTATGAATATATTTTTCTTAGGATGATAAATCCTCCCTTGGTCAAATGTTTATTAGATTAATTTATCTTAACTTAGGAACCTTAATTAATTATTTTGGTCCAGTAGTTCCATTGGGTCCACTTGGCCTAATGGGGCCACATGTACCAATCACTAGAGTGTGGGCAAAACTGCTAGAGGTTAACTGCCACTTACTTCATGTGCATGCATCAGTTTTGGTGCCTCTTATACCAATCCCTACATTTTAGGAGCCATTGGGAGTCCCGACACCAACCTCGATCAGTTAGGTGGATTTGAACTAGTTAGTCTTAGTTAACCTCCAGTTACTTTCAAATAGATCACAATCAGTTAGCTAGCACTAGTTATGCATGTGGAGTAGGTGCCTTTTCCCACCTATCACACTCAGTTGCACTGAGTTAACTAGTTATCATTGATTGTATGAGTTGTTGGACATCTGGGAGTTGATCTATTGGACACTGATATTGATTGAGACACCATGATTTAACTAGTCAGTTAGGTACAATCACATCGAGTTGGTAGATTCAAATTCCTCCCTAATGGATTCAAATTCTTTTTATTTGTAAACTATTGTAACACCAGATTAATTAATGACAATGATACTGTAAATTCCTGAGCTACACTAATCTACTTCCTGTGTGGTTTGATTTCTTTAGTTTGTATATTCATTATCCTTTTACCACAATCAGAATTGAGAACTAATTTCTTGAATATATAAATGGAAGTTCAATTCTAACATGGTATCAGAGCCTTCTCAGGCAGGTTTCATGCTTGTTTCTCCCCATTGAACATCAAAAGCAGTTGGGTTTCCATAGAAGTCCCCTATGATGATTTGCTAGCTCTAAATTTATTTAGAGCGGCGAAGAGGGTGTGATGGACCTTGAAAATATGTTCATGTCGAGACGAAAAGCATGATTCTAACTTATTTCATGTGTTTTAGTGTTTTGCAGTAAAAATTGATAGGTGCTACGTAGCTTGTGTGAAGTTTTGCAATCTCTTAGCCGAAAGAATTATCTATTCTCAATCTCCTACTCCTCAGATCTTCACAACTTCCAATTATATTGATTGAAGGATTGATATGTAGCTGGCCTTGCATAAGCATGGCTACCATAGGATAGTACTTGGAAGGGAGGTTGAGCCCCATCATCCCATTGAAAGAAACAAGTTTCTTAACCGCTTATATGAAGCATTTGATTATCTATGCACTTATATATCTAGAGATCTCCTCTTCCACATAGAAGGTTTGAGGACACCTAAAGAATCTTAGGAGAATATTGAGAAATTATTTGGAAAAAAATATGAGCTTCGAGGACACCTCTTAGAGAATGAGTTGGTGGCCTTACGTCCTAGAAGTTTCTAGACTATTGAGAAATTCTTACTAAATTCAAGTGTCTTGCACTTCAATAAAAATAGTTCGGAATATAATGGAATGATGAGCAGAATGTCCTCTCCATACTCAGCAAACTCAGTTCTAAGTATTTTGTATTTGTTTCTATATTTCATTCCAAGTGCGATGACTTCCCTGATTGGAAAATTCCTTCATTAGATTCATTTTCTGAGTCCTTAATAAAGGAGCACAAGAAATTGATTCCAATGGGAGTCATCAAGATCTCCAAAGATCAAGGTCTCCTAGTTAATGACTCTTCCATAAGAAAAGGGGAAATCAAAGAAGAAGGAGCCAAAAGCAATTGATTTGAAGCCTAAACAGAGTCAGCAAACTTCTGAAGGAGTCTCTGGCTCTAAGAAAAAGAAGAAGTTCAAAAAGAAGTTATGTCCTTATTTTGAAAAGGGTTTCCATATTGAAGATTATTGTATGAGGAAGCAACTTGATGAAATTTCATCTCTTCTCAAGTAGCATATCATCGCTCCCCCACAAAGAGAAAAGAATCCTGAAGAAGAACGATAGACAAAAGATGATGAAAGGTGCCATGCTTTGAAATCTAGCCTTACACAGTCTACAACATACATAATTGATTTTGGAGCTTCCAATCACATGGTCTCTTCCAAAGAATCCTTCTCTACCCTCTCACTATCAAAGTGGCCTAACATTCACATGGGAGATTATTCCCAGATTCTAGCAGAAGGAAGGGGCTTAGTCAGAACGAAGCATGGTGAGTTAAAAAAATGTCCTCTATGTGCCCTCCCTTGTAGCTAACTCATTGTTTTTTTATTAGATGACTCATACAAGCTCTCCCAAGAGAGTTACATTCGATTCAGAGATAGTTGAGATTACAGAAAAATCCACTAGACAGCTTATAGTGAAAGGTATTGCAAATCACTCTACCAAATCTTATGAGTTCTCACATTTTTTTCCTGTCTCTCCTCCTATAACTTTATTGTCTCATGCTAACAACACCAGCAAGATTTGGCATGAGAGATTTTTCCATCTCAATTTCAAATATCTGCAACAACTCCACAATGATAAAATGGTTGAAGGTTTTCCCTCCATCCAAACTTCCAATGGAGTATGTGGTGGTTGCTTGGTAGGTAAGCATCCAAAAAAGAAGTATGATGTTGGGAAGGCACATAGAGCTTCCTCTATACTTGATTTGATACATAGTGATGTAGCTCAACCTATTCCCATGAAATCCATTAATGGTTGTAGTTATTTCCTCACCTTTATTGATGATTATTCTAGGTATTGTTGGATCTACTTCATGAAACAAAAATCAGAATTTTTTGAGACTTTAAATTTTTTTAAGGATATGGTTGAGAACAGTTTCAGTAAGAATATCAAGTCAATAGTATTTGATAAAGGATGACAGTACATCAAAGTATATTTCTGTAGTTTCTGTGAATCAGAGGGGATTCGAATGGAACACGCAGTTCCATACACACCATAGCAGAATGGTGTGGTTGAGAGGAAGAACATATCACTGAAAGAGATGGAAACATGCCTTCTCCATGCCAAACATCTACCTCCTTATCTTTTGGGATGAATCAATAAACTGTTCTTCTTATTTGCAGAATAGGGTGCCCCACAAGTTAGTGATTGGGGTCACTCCATTCGAAGAACTGCATGGGAATAAGCCCAATGTCTCTCATCTGAGATATTTTGGTTCGAAATCTTGGGCCAGAATACCACTTGACAAGAGGAAGGCCTTCCAATCCCAAAGGAGCGAATGCATTCTGCTGGGATATGCAAAAGATGCAGAAGCTTACAAAGTGATAAAGGTTGAAACCAGAAGATGCTTCATTGAAAGGAGTGTTTAGTTTGAAGAAGATCAGTCGTATGACACACCTCCAGCAGCACAGGAAGGTATAACTATTTCTCCACCTATTTTTTATGATGTTGATCTATAGGTTTCAGATTCAGATGAAGAAGATCATATCTAGCATGATCCTATTATTGAGACTGAATCTCAAGAGATTATAGATCTAGATCCAGTATCCATTCCTAATTAGGAGCCTAATCCTAGATGGGATCGAAATCTCCTTGATGCATCTAGAATTGGTGCTGGAAATCGAGAAGACAAAAGAAGAACAAGGTCCCAGTATCAGAATGAACATGCTGCACTATCTCTCATAGATTTGCTCTCTACAGAACGGTGCAACAAAGTTCTAGGTCGGTGCTACTTGATGATGGTGAATGATCAACTCATTGGACCATAGAAATAGAAACTTGATCATTCCCTACCTTCAACATCCAGAAGAGACAAACAAATTCATCAGTTCAGAAGTACATTGAAAGATTCACAGATGGACCATGCTGCTGCATAGAGCTACAAATTTGCAGAAGTGTTTTTGGTCAAGCTATTTTTCTAAGGAGGAAGCTTCTTTCTTCTAAAGATAGCTTGCAGTTTTCTATTTCTACTTATTTTGAGTGGGGGGGGATGCTCCCATGAGGTTTTCCCCTATTTCCTTGATTGTATTAAGCATCATTTTTTACTGTCTTTTAGATTGTATTTGGGTGACCTATAGTCTTGTTACCAGGGCCCATAGTTTTCCAAGTTAGGATTTAGTGGGGGTGTTAGGATTATTAATCCTTCCTTATTCAAATGTCTATTGGATTAATTTAGCCTAAATTACGAACCTAAATTAATTATTTGGGTCTACTAGTACCATTGGGTCCACTTGGCCTAGTGGGGCCACATGTACCAATCACTAGAGTGTGGGGAATACTACTAGAGGTTAATTGCCACTTATTGCATGTACATGCATCAGTTTGGGAACCTCCTAGACCAATCCCTACATTTTAGGAGACATTGGGAGTCATGTCACCAACCTCCATCATTTAGGTGGAGTTGGAACTAGTTAGTATTCGTTAACCTCCAATTAATTTTAGTTAGATCACAATCAGTTAGCTAGTGGTAGTTATGCATGGCTAATGTATGGCTGCATGTGGAGTAGGCACATTTTCCCACATTTAGTTGCACTGAGTTAACTAGTTATCACTGATTGTATGAGTTGTTGGACATCTGGGAGTTGATAAATTGGACTCTGATATTGATTGAGACACCATGATCTAGCTAGTTAGTTAGGATTAATCACACCTAGTTGGTAGATTCAAATTCCTCCCCAATGAATTCAAATTATTCCTATTTGTAAACTATTGTAACACCGAATGAATTAATGAAAATGATACTGCAAATTCATGAGCTACACTCATCTATTTCCTATGTGGTTTGTTTTGTTCAGTTTGTATCTTCAATCTCCTTTTACTGCAATCATAATTCAAAACTAATTTCTTGAATATCTAAATGGAACTTTAATTCTAACAATTTTTAGATCTACTGCATTATGTACCTTACATAAAAGACAAAAAAGGTCAAGATACAACAATTTTTGGTATTTCTCCCTCCAAATTTTCGAGAGAGAATTGAGTTCGACATGCCCAAAACGATAAACACCACTTTGCACAAGGCTAGTCTTGTTATGAACATTGATAATTGTGACATGGTAATTTTAACAAAATTCGAGACAAATTTATGTCCTTCTCAGATAACTGAAAACCTGGTTTTAAGCGATCGCCATACAGGAAACAAGACAATAGTTTACCACCTAATATAAATTTCAACAGACCTAGTGCATGGTCAAATGTTCCCACACCAAATGCAAATAGACCAGTAGTGAAAGGAGGAGCCAAGGCTTCCCTGCTGCAGGTTAGGTTCTATAAATGTCAAGGGCCCCATTATGCCAGAGATTTCCCAAACAAGACAAATGGAGTCCTACATAACTTACAATAAAAACAAATAGTAGAGGACATGGATAGGACACTTAGGATCTATGCATCACTCAACGACCAATAAGCAGACCGTTAAGCCACTATGTTCGAGATAGAAAGTAAAGTTTCAAACGCATCTATTTCAATTTTAATTGATCGCTATGCTTATCGAAGCTATGTTTCCACTAATACTGTCAATACATGTAAACTAAACAAAGAGAAACATGAGAAACCGTGCCTGGTACAACTAGCCACTGGTACAAATAGGAAGTTTTCAAAACTAGTAAAAGAGTGTGAGATAGACATGAACGGTTTTCCAAATAACGTAAAATTAATTATCTTACCCTTAGGATCGTATGGTGTATTTATAGGAATGGACTGGTAGGAACAACACCATGTCATGATTAATTTTTTAAACAAGTCAATATTATACATGGACAGCCTAGGGAATCAAAGAAAGATTCATGGCATACTCAAGAAGGTTTCTGTTAGACAGATATCTTCCCTACAAGCAAAGAAACGCATAAGGAATGGATGCAAACTTTTTGCAGTTAACATTCAAAATGTAGAAGCCGAGAGAGAAAAACAAATTGAATACTTTATGGTTCTCATAGAATTCAAAGATGTATTTCCTAAGGAAATACAGGGACTACCACCTAGGAGAGACTTATACTTTTCCATACAATTAACTCCAGGATCAGTACCTCCTTCAACTTCCCCATATCGCATGAGCGCACCAGAATTGGTGGAGCTCAAGTTACAGTTATATGAATTGATAGAGAAGGGTTATATACAACCTAATTTGTCTCCTTGGGGAGCACCTATACTCTTCATAAATAAAAAGGATAGTACGATGCGAATGTGCATCAATTACCGAAAACTCAACAAAATGACCGTAAAAAACCATTATCCACTCCCTAGGATCGATGACTTGTTCAATTAAGTCGTAGGAGAAAAGATATTTTCGAAGATCAACTTGCGATCCAGATACCACTAGGTAAGGATCCGTGATGAAGACATACACAAGACTTATTTTCGAACATGATATGTCCATTATGAGTTTGTGGTAATGCCTTTCAGGCTAATCAATGCATCAACCAATTTTATGTGCATGATGAACAATATTTTTAGTAAATACCTAGATAATTTTGTATTAGTATTTATAGAAGATATACTAATTTACTCAAAGAGTAGGGAAGAACATGAGGAACATCTCTAGATAGTATTACGAGTATTATGGGACTACCAACTTTACGCCAATTTTAGCTAATGTGATTTTTACAAAGCACAAATACAATACCTAGGTCATATCATTTTAGGAAAAGGGATATTCGTCGACCGAGAAAATACTAAAGACATTGAAAAATGATCTATCCCTACTTGTTTCACAATGATTAGGTCATTTCTGGGACTAGCAGGTTAAGACTGAAAGGTCATTGATAACTTTTCAAGGATTGCTTGTCGCATGACCACCTTATAAAAGAAGGAAAACAAATTCATGTGGAGGACTAAATGCAAAGAAAGTTTCCAAAAGCTAAAACAACTATTTACTATTGCAACTATATTACGAATTGCGTATCCCATGGGGATTTTGTTGTTTGCACATATGCGAGCAAAGAATGACTTACATATGCGAGCAAAGAATGACTTGGTGGAGTCCTCATGAGAAATGACTATGCAGCCTATTACGAATCATAGAAATTAAAAAAAACACTAATAAAACTATTTCACACACGATCATGAGCTAGCGGCCATCATCCATGCCTTGAAGATGTGGAGGCACTACCTGATATAGATGGAAAAAAGGAATGAGTAAATCAAATATTGGAGTACATTCTTAGAATCTACGTAATGAACAATCCCACAAAGTGGGAGGATTACTTGCACCTCGTAGAGTTTGCTTACAATAATGGGCTCCAAAACACCTCCAAAATGAGTCCCTTACATGTACTTTATGGCAGAAAGTGTAGGACAACGGTGACTTGGGATATCTCGGTAGAAAGACTCATGCTACGGCCATATTTACTGAAATACCTAGAACAAGTAGTCACCAAAGTGCAACTGAATCTAAATCAAGAACAAGACTACCATAAAATTTATGCGGATAAAAAGAGAAAAGATAAATAGTTCCAAGTCAATGAACATGTTTATTTAAAAGTAAAGGAAAAAAGAATATCATTGATCCTGGGGAGGTGTATAAATTTGGCACCAAGATTTTGTGGACCCTTTGACATACTGGCCAAGAAAGGGATAGTGAAGTATGAATTACCTTTACCTACTCATGTAAAATTTCATAATGTTTTTCACGCATCTTTATTAAAAAAATATGTCTATGATACTAAAAAAGTGATTGATTAATCTTTGCTATAGGTAGAACTTGAAGGGGATTTTATGCCAGAGCCCATACACATTTC